>CALNXA010000015.1:0-80000 GCA_941860345.1 Chrysodeixis includens
TCGATCAGTAGGTTTCCCCCTGTTCGAACCTCGTCCGCGGGATCCTCTGGGTCTTCGGACTGGAAAATTATTAGCGCGTCCTCGGGAATTATGCGCTGAAGCGGGCTGATGGTAAGGAGAGGTATCCATAACTTCAGCCATAATAAGTAACGATTAACAAGAAGGATTTCTTGCGGCAGGCAAAGCATCTGCGCTAAAAATCGGAGTTTAGTAAAATAAAAGAAGTTCCTTTTATTTTCAATATTATATTCATCTTCATTTTGATATTCAATTAGTATATGGGAAGCTGTGATAGCTTAGTGGCGAGACCGTAGGACTGCTAAGTCAGAGGTCTTGAGTTCGATCCCCACGGCACGCACCGACTTTTCGAATGTTGTGTGCGTTTAAGAAATAAATATCACAGCTTCCGTGTTTCGGAAGGCACGTAAAAATGTGGGTCCTGCGCCTGATCTCTCTCCGGTCGTGTCGGATTACCGTCCCATCGGGCTATGAGAGTAAAAGGAATAGAGAGTGCACTTGTGTTTGCGCACACGCTTGTGCACTATAATATGTCCTGCGTAGCTGGCTGGTGTCATAGTAACACTGGCCGCCGTGGCCGAAATCGGTCCGGACCGCTATTATTATTAGTATATTGTCGAGGAATGATGCAGGAGGCGTGATGGTATTTTGGTACCTGGCCCAACTAAGGTACCAGATTACCACCATTACATGTGCACAGCAACCCACTGTTCGCCTGCCTACTATACAATTGCAACAATATTGCTTAATAGCTGCGTTACTTGTAAGAGAGCTGTTAACTAAAATATAAATAAAATATATTTTTCCGCTTATATGCCTTGACTGAATGCGGCCTCTTACTAAGTATAAATTGTCTGTTGTAGATGACAACTCTCTTAGTAGGTTGCTGTCTACCTCCCTGTATACTTCTATTTCAAATCTACCATTTGCCCTTACATGCTCTCCATAGTACGACCGTGCCTGTTTTATTTGATACGTACCTAAAGATATTAATATAAGTTCTGAATAGCTGAGCTGTGGAAAATCTGAAATGTTACTTTGGGCATCAATGCGTGTGAAAATAGCTCTACGTCTATTTAGATTATTCTGCTCCACCGCATCGGCCAAATAATTATTTATGTTCATTTTCTCATTCATTATGTTCAGTATTTCCACAGCATCAGGACGATCTGTAATAGGCAGGTGAAATCTATTCATTAGAGCTGCGGCCACTTCAAAATCTTTCATTACTTGATACATTAAAATAATCTTGCCGGAGTAATTTATAGTCTTTCTTAAAGCGGCCATTTACCACTTCTACAACCCATCGACAAATGGACACAGGTCTTGATTTATTTGCTTCTAATGTGGACATTTGAGTTTCACCCGCCTGTAATGTACCAGGCACGAATGTTCTATAACCACAGTCATTTAATATGGGCAAGGCGTCTCTAAATCCTCTATCTAATATAAATGCATCACCAGATCTAAAGAAATCTTTTAATTCAGAATTTGGTTTTTCAACCTCAGATTTAATTATCTCAGCGTCTGATGTTATTGCTGGATATGGACCCAAAACATCGATAATATGGCCATCTGTACAGACTATCATAAAAGATTTCACCAGATTGGTGTATTTGTGTAGACTATATGTCTTTTTTTGATACGAATAGTTAGAACTTTTTTGAACACATGTATATGTTCCATCAAAAATGGCCACCGGTCTTTCCTGTCCCTCGAAATTCCCAAACAAACCCTTTGGGATTAAAAGTGTTTTATTTAATGTTTGTTGCCTATTTAAATGGTGAAAACCCAAAAGGTGTGGCACAAAAAACTCCGTTAAGATGTCCCGTGCCTGTCCCATTAACACTTCCAATGAACTCCTTGGAATTTTAAACATACTTGAAATACGGTCATTAGAAAAAAAAGAAGCCTGCTTGTAGGAACCAGTGCGGAACCGCTGAGCCCACCATCCTGATGCGTCCTGCAGTACCATCGACGCAGCTGTACGTGTCCCGTCTACATCACACCACGACGGTGGAGCAGGTCGTGGAGTATGTACGATCCAAGACCAACTGGACCTTGAGGGTGGAGAGGTTGGAGTCACGCCACAACACGAACTTCAAGTCGTTTATGGTGCGAGCTCCAACTCAACACGTCGAGATCTTTCTCAAGGAAGAGTTTTGGCCGAAGGGTGTCGTGTATCGAAAATTCAGAGGAAGGATACGCGACACCACGCAGCGTAACACGATGCCGACACTTCGTGTTCATTAGTTATAATTTTAGTTTTATAATTATATGTATTAGTTTATAGATATTGTTATGTTTTAATATATAAGTATTGTATTTTCTATGGGCCTTAGTTGCCTGAATTAAATAAATAAATAAATAAAAAACAAAATAGAATCGCCAGTTCTTAATTTAATTAAGTATACACCCAGTGCAATACGTCCCTTTCTAATGTTCCTAAATGGTGTAACCTCATTAAATAGATTATTAAATTGTTCTTTATTTAGTCCAGTCCAAAAATGAACAATGCCATCATCTAAATCATCAAAATCTATAAAATATATTTATCTATCATTTTACTTAAAATCTATCATTTTACTTAAAATTTATCATTTGTTTAAGAATTTATTTGTGATATTATATTTAAGAACTTGTGGGTGTTTTTACTTTATGGGTTGGTACTTTAGTTACTCTTCCTCTAACTTCTACTGGTACTATCCCTCTTTCTACGTTTCCCGTTACCGTTGCTGGTTCAAATCGCGGTTTATCTTTTCCTCTTCTCGTATTTACTAATCCCGTATACACCGTGTAACATAATTAACGCACATCCTGAAACTACTTTGTTCAGAATCGATAACAGAATCCATTTCATTAATAAAAATAAATATTTTTTTTTACCAAAAAATTATTTAAAAATAATAAAATTGTAGACACTATTTTCATAAAACACTCGAAGTAAACGAAAATGAGCCTTAAGTCAATGCAATAAGGCTTTAGCAATTCACAGCGGTTCACACTTTCAAACACACACACAAGTTCACACTTTCAAACACACACACAAGTTCACACTTTCAAACACTAACAAAGATACATAAAAAGGACCGCCGAAATACGTAATACAATAAGAAAGAGCGAGACAGCCGCGCGCGGCACCCGCGTGGCTCGCGCTTCCTTGTCATTAGTCATCGGCCGATCGTTATCAGTGAATGTTTGTCATTATTTGTCAAAACAAAACTTTCGCGCGCGATGTCTTTCCGGTATACTAACGTACAGTACACCGAGATGGTGAGGACTCTAGAACAGTGTGGTGATAACGTAGCATTAGCCTATGGACTTCTTTTTGTGGGGACGTGTAAAAGACCTAGTGTATTGTGACGAATCAACAAGTGCCGAGGACCTTAAAGATAGGATAGTGGCTGCTTTTGAAACAGTGAAAAAGGGACATTCTAGTGTTAAGTGAATTGCGACAACAATTGCGTAAACGAGCTTTTAAGTGCATAGAACAAGGTGGTGGACATTTTGAAAGTGTTTTAAAAACAGGACGCCGTCGTATGAGTGCCGATTAATTTTAAACATGTAAGTTTGTCATTGTTTAATTATTATGATTAATATCTTTTAAACACGCCGCCTTTGTTTAGGTACCTATCAAGTTCATCTCTATCAGCATTTTAATAACAATAACTTACGGTTATTAAAATCATTCATACTAAACAATTCTAATAATAAACATAAACAATTTTATGCAAAGACGTCATAGTATCTACGTACATAAGAATGTAGATAATCTCTTTAGGTTTTCAAATTGGTTTTAAGGGTTTTACTTTTCGTATGTTATGATTTTATGAACTTATGATAGTAGGTATTGGAGAAGCCGCGCGGGCTGCGAGACCTCCACTTTTGTGCGTCTGTGTGCGCGCGTAACGTATTGAGCAATAGGGCGCCCACGCGTTTTGCCAATTATTTGTACAAATTATTTTGACAATATGTAATAAAAACAAATATCTAAGAAAATGATAAACATGTTTCAATACATTAATTGTGGATAAAAAAGGATATTCTTTTTGGGGTGTCTGTTATTTCCGTTACACGTTGTATATTTGATCTCCTTCTAATGATTCTCCGACTTTATGTCGTTTTTCTTTATCCTGGTGCATTTTCTTGCTAAGATAGTCATATAGAAATTCTGTGCGGTCTTTATGTTCTTTAAGTAAGAATTGCATATATGCATGATCAAAATTAACGTTAAATGTACTAGATGAATTCGTACATCCAAAAATTACTTCAAAAGGTGTTAAATTAGTTGCTGAATGAATCGTATTATTATATGACATTATAGCATAAGTCATGACTGAAGCTGCGTCAGATATTTTATGCTGATATTTAGCTATTCGATATATTTCAGTTATTGTTGAATGAAATCTTTCTATGATACTCATAGAATTAGGGTTGTTAGGTGTTCCTACATGTAATTCGACTTTATAGAATATTAAAGTTTCTTTTATTAAATGATTATTAAACTCTGTTCCTGGATCACAATTTATTTTAGTTGGAACTCCGTAGTATGAGAAATATTTTATTAACGCTCGTACTGTCTCTCCTGTGGCTTTACTTTTAATTTCTGTTGCCTGTCCTAATTTTGAGAATGAGTCTACTAACGTTAAATAAGTTACTCCTTCTATAGAAAAAGTATCAATAAAAATTTCTTCGAATGGTTTACTACATGTTTTTGTTAATTGTGGTTGAGTTTTTATTCCTATCGTATTTCATTCGCTTACATACATCGCAATTATTTATTACTTCAGTAATGTCTTTGTCCATATTTGGCCAATAATAACTTCTTTTGATTCTCGCAATAGTCTCACGAATTCCTCTGTGACAAGTTTTTCCTTCGTGGTATGCAGATAAAATACTTTTACGTTCTTCTTGATTTTCTACAAAGATAACTCTTTCCGTACATTCAATTATGTTTTTA
This sequence comes from Chrysodeixis includens, assembly GCA_941860345.1. Classification (NCBI taxonomy): domain Eukaryota; kingdom Metazoa; phylum Arthropoda; class Insecta; order Lepidoptera; family Noctuidae; genus Chrysodeixis; species Chrysodeixis includens. Next base: position 4,979 of record CALNXA010000015.1, read on the forward strand.
CTATGATTTTGAAAAAGTTCTTCAATAGTTTTATTAAATGGAGGACTTTGGGCTTTATTGTCGTAATAGATATAATATTTCTTCCCTTTTTCTAAATTATTCATTTTAAATTCCTTGATTAATTCTACATTATTAATTGGTAATCGAACTTCTAATATTTTCTATTTAAATCTGGTTTTAGATGTTACTTCTAATTTTTCTTTCCAATTGACTATGATTATCTGATTTGGTTTTAGAATCTATTGGTTCATTAATTACACGTACTTTTTCTTTAGTGGTGTCGAAAATACTTTCAGTTTCTGATGCTGTTAAAGTTGATTCTAAATCTTGAATATCTCTATAACTTTCTTCCGAATCTATGTGTGCTTGATTAGTTGCTGCTAACGTTGGTGTTGGAGATACTGGATTTAATTCCTCCGTTGAAGTTGTACTTTCAGAACTTCGCAACATATTAACTTTAATGCGTGATAGAGCGTCAGCGTTGGTGTTCTGCTTACCGCTTCTATATATCACTTCAAAATCGTATTCTTGTAATCTTAGTCGCCAACTATTTATAGTATATATAGTGTATATATAGTATATGTAAGCTAATATTAGCTTATTTTTAAATAAGGAGTTTCCTAACCCTGCCCCGAGCAATTCTGCTTGCATTGCCGGTTTGGAGGTGCCGCTGTAATTACAGTAATAAGATACACACATTTGTCTTTTTTGGTTGCTTCGCACCTACTACTTACGTCTCCTTTCCTTTTTTACCGTTAGCATTCATAAAAAGGATTTGCATCTTTCAGATACCTTATCCTCGCCAAGTTGTTCCTGCAACTTGATATAATATTGATTTACCAAGAAGCCAAGTGCTTGAGTTGAAATGGGGACTGGTTGGGCGTATGACGTCAAGGCCATACCTAAAAACTGAACTGTAGAATATTCGAAAGTGGAAGAAGGTTTAGTAATAGGTGGCGGTTGAGTTTGCTGTGGTGGTTGGTGTTGTGAAGTGGAACTTAATCCAATGCTAGCAAAGCGTGCATTACGCTCAGCCTCCATCTGTGCGACAAACTTGTCGTTCTGAACTGAACGCCAAGTAGTTGTTCGATCAGTAGGTTTCCCCCTGTTCGAACCTCGTCCGCGGGATCCTCTGGGTCTTCGGACTGGAAAATTATTAGCGCGTCCTCGGGAATTATGCGCTGAAGCGGGCTGATGGTAAGGAGAGGTATCCATAACTTCAGCCATAATAAGTAACGATTAACAAGAAGGATTTCTTGCGGCAGGCAAAGCATCTGCGCTAAAAATCGGAGTTTAGTAAAATAAAAGAAGTTCCTTTTATTTTCAATATTATATTCATCTTCATTTTGATATTCAATTAGTATATTGTCGAGGAATGATGCAGGAGGCGTGATGGTATTTTGGTACCTGGCCCAACTAAGGTACCAGATTACCACCATTACATGTGCACAGCAACCCACTGTTCGCCTGCCTACTATACAATTGCAACAATATTGCTTAATAGCTGCGTTACTTGTAAGAGAGCTGTTAACTAAAATATAAATAAAATATATTTTTCCGCTTATATGCCTTGACTGAATGCGGCCTCTTACTAAGTATAAATTGTCTGTTGTAGATGACAACTCTCTTAGTAGGTTGCTGTCTACCTCCCTGTATACTTCTATTTCAAATCTACCATTTGCCCTTACATGCTCTCCATAGTACGACCGTGCCTGTTTTATTTGATACGTACCTAAAGATATTAATATAAGTTCTGAATAGCTGAGCTGTGGAAAATCTGAAATGTTACTTTGGGCATCAATGCGTGTGAAAATAGCTCTACGTCTATTTAGATTATTCTGCTCCACCGCATCGGCCAAATAATTATTTATGTTCATTTTCTCATTCATTATGTTCAGTATTTCCACAGCATCAGGACGATCTGTAATAGGCAGGTGAAATCTATTCATTAGAGCTGCGGCCACTTCAAAATCTTTCATTACTTGATACATTAAAATAATCTTGCCGGAGTAATTTATAGTCTTTCTTAAAGCGGCCATTTACCACTTCTACAACCCATCGACAAATGGACACAGGTCTTGATTTATTTGCTTCTAATGTGGACATTTGAGTTTCACCCGCCTGTAATGTACCAGGCACGAATGTTCTATAACCACAGTCATTTAATATGGGCAAGGCGTCTCTAAATCCTCTATCTAATATAAATGCATCACCAGATCTAAAGAAATCTTTTAATTCAGAATTTGGTTTTTCAACCTCAGATTTAATTATCTCAGCGTCTGATGTTATTGCTGGATATGGACCCAAAACATCGATAATATGGCCATCTGTACAGACTATCATAAAAGATTTCACCAGATTGGTGTATTTGTGTAGACTATATGTCTTTTTTTGATACGAATAGTTAGAACTTTTTTGAACACATGTATATGTTCCATCAAAAATGGCCACCGGTCTTTCCTGTCCCTCGAAATTCCCAAACAAACCCTTTGGGATTAAAAGTGTTTTATTTAATGTTTGTTGCCTATTTAAATGGTGAAAACCCAAAAGGTGTGGCACAAAAAACTCCGTTAAGATGTCCCGTGCCTGTCCCATTAACACTTCCAATGAACTCCTTGGAATTTTAAACATACTTGAAATACGGTCATTAGAAAAAAAAGAAGCCTGCTTGTAGGAACCAGTGCGGAACCGCTGAGCCCACCATCCTGATGCGTCCTGCAGTACCATCGACGCAGCTGTACGTGTCCCGTCTACATCACACCACGACGGTGGAGCAGGTCGTGGAGTATGTACGATCCAAGACCAACTGGACCTTGAGGGTGGAGAGGTTGGAGTCACGCCACAACACGAACTTCAAGTCGTTTATGGTGCGAGCTCCAACTCAACACGTCGAGATCTTTCTCAAGGAAGAGTTTTGGCCGAAGGGTGTCGTGTATCGAAAATTCAGAGGAAGGATACGCGACACCACGCAGCGTAACACGATGCCGACACTTCGTGTTCATTAGTTATAATTTTAGTTTTATAATTATATGTATTAGTTTATAGATATTGTTATGTTTTAATATATAAGTATTGTATTTTCTATGGGCCTTAGTTGCCTGAATTAAATAAATAAATAAATAAAAAACAAAATAGAATCGCCAGTTCTTAATTTAATTAAGTATACACCCAGTGCAATACGTCCCTTTCTAATGTTCCTAAATGGTGTAACCTCATTAAATAGATTATTAAATTGTTCTTTATTTAGTCCAGTCCAAAAATGAACAATGCCATCATCTAAATCATCAAAATCTATAAAATATATTTATCTATCATTTTACTTAAAATCTATCATTTTACTTAAAATTTATCATTTGTTTAAGAATTTATTTGTGATATTATATTTAAGAACTTGTGGGTGTTTTTACTTTATGGGTTGGTACTTTAGTTACTCTTCCTCTAACTTCTACTGGTACTATCCCTCTTTCTACGTTTCCCGTTACCGTTGCTGGTTCAAATCGCGGTTTATCTTTTCCTCTTCTCGTATTTACTAATCCCGTATACACCGTGTAACATAATTAACGCACATCCTGAAACTACTTTGTTCAGAATCGATAACAGAATCCATTTCATTAATAAAAATAAATATTTTGTTTTACCAAAAAATTATTTAAAAATAATAAAATTGTAGACACTATTTTCATAAAACACTCGAAGTAAACGAAAATGAGCCTTAAGTCAATGCAATAAGGCTTTAGCAATTCACAGCGGTTCACACTTTCAAACACACACACAAGTTCACACTTTCAAACACACACACAAGTTCACACTTTCAAACACTAACAAAGATACATAAAAAGGACCGCCGAAATACGTAATACAATAAGAAAGAGCGAGACAGCCGCGCGCGGCGCCCGCGTGGCTCGCGCTTCCTTGTCATTAGTCATCGGCCGATCGTTATCAGTGAATGTTTGTCATTATTTGTCAAAACAAAACTTTCGCGCGCGATGTCTTTCCGGTATACTAACGTACAGTACACCGAGATGGTGAGGACTCTAGAACAGTGTGGTGATAACGTAGCATTAGCCTATGGACTTCTTTTTGTGGGGACGTGTAAAAGACCTAGTGTATTGTGACGAATCAACAAGTGCCGAGGACCTTAAAGATAGGATAGTGGCTGCTTTTGAAACAGTGAAAAAGGGACATTCTAGTGTTAAGTGAATTGCGACAACAATTGCGTAAACGAGCTTTTAAGTGCATAGAACAAGGTGGTGGACATTTTGAAAGTGTTTTAAAAACAGGACGCCGTCGTATGAGTGCCGATTAATTTTAAACATGTAAGTTTGTCATTGTTTAATTATTATGATTAATATCTTTTAAACACGCCGCCTTTGTTTAGGTACCTATCAAGTTCATCTCTATCAGCATTTTAATAACAATAACTTACGGTTATTAAAATCATTCATACTAAACAATTCTAATAATAAACATAAACAATTTTATGCAAAGACGTCATAGTATCTACGTACATAAGAATGTAGATAATCTCTTTAGGTTTTCAAATTGGTTTTAAGGGTTTTACTTTTCGTATGTTATGATTTTATGAACTTATGATAGTAGGTATTGGAGAAGCCGCGCGGGCTGCGAGACCTCCACTTTTGTGCGTCTGTGTGCGCGCGTAACGTATTGAGCAATAGGGCGCCCACGCGTTTTGCCAATTATTTGTACAAATTATTTTGACAATATGTAATAAAAACAAATATCTAAGAAAATGATAAACATGTTTCAATACATTAATTGTGGATAAAAAAGGATATTCTTTTTGGGGTGTCTGTTATTTCCGTTACACGTTGTATATTTGATCTCCTTCTAATGATTCTCCGACTTTATGTCGTTTTTCTTTATCCTGGTGCATTTTCTTGCTAAGATAGTCATATAGAAATTCTGTGCGGTCTTTATGTTCTTTAAGTAAGAATTGCATATATGCATGATCAAAATTAACGTTAAATGTACTAGATGAATTCGTACATCCAAAAATTACTTCAAAAGGTGTTAAATTAGTTGCTGAATGAATCGTATTATTATATGACATTATAGCATAAGTCATGACTGAAGCTGCGTCAGATATTTTATGCTGATATTTAGCTATTCGATATATTTCAGTTATTGTTGAATGAAATCTTTCTATGATACTCATAGAATTAGGGTTGTTAGGTGTTCCTACATGTAATTCGACTTTATAGAATATTAAAGTTTCTTTTATTAAATGATTATTAAACTCTGTTCCTGGATCACAATTTATTTTAGTTGGAACTCCGTAGTATGAGAAATATTTTATTAACGCTCGTACTGTCTCTCCTGTGGCTTTACTTTTAATTTCTGTTGCCTGTCCTAATTTTGAGAATGAGTCTACTAACGTTAAATAAGTTACTCCTTCTATAGAAAAAGTATCAATAAAAATTTCTTCGAATGGTTTACTACATGTTTTTGTTAATTGTGGTTGAGTTTTTATTCCTATCGTATTTCATTCGCTTACATACATCGCAATTATTTATTACTTCAGTAATGTCTTTGTCCATATTTGGCCAATAATAACTTCTTTTGATTCTCGCAATAGTCTCACGAATTCCTCTGTGACAAGTTTTTCCTTCGTGGTATGCAGATAAAATACTTTTACGTTCTTCTTGATTTTCTACAAAGATAACTCTTTCCGTACATTCAATTATGTTTTTACTATGATTTTGAAAAAGTTCTTCAATAGTTTTATTAAATGGAGGACTTTGGGCTTTATTGTCGTAATAGATATAATATTTCTTCCCTTTTTCTAAATTATTCATTTTAAATTCCTTGATTAATTCTACATTATTAATTGGTAATCGAACTTCTAATATTTTCTATTTAAATCTGGTTTTAGATGTTACTTCTAATTTTTCTTTCCAATTGACTATGATTATCTGATTTGGTTTTAGAATCTATTGGTTCATTAATTACACGTACTTTTTCTTTAGTGGTGTCGAAAATACTTTCAGTTTCTGATGCTGTTAAAGTTGATTCTAAATCTTGAATATCTCTATAACTTTCTTCCGAATCTATGTGTGCTTGATTAGTTGCTGCTAACGTTGGTGTTGGAGATACTGGATTTAATTCCTCCGTTGAAGTTGTACTTTCAGAACTTCGCAACATATTAACTTTAATGCGTGATAGAGCGTCAGCGTTGGTGTTCTGCTTACCGCTTCTATATATCACTTCAAAATCGTATTCTTGTAATCTTAGTCGCCAACTATTTATAGTATATATAGTGTATATATAGTATATGTAAGCTAATATTAGCTTATTTTTAAATAAGGAGTTTCCTAACCCTGCCCCGAGCAATTCTGCTTGCATTGCCGGTTTGGAGGTGCCGCTGTAATTACAGTAATAAGATACACACATTTGTCTTTTTTGGTTGCTTCGCACCTACTACTTACGTCTCCTTTCCTTTTTTACCGTTAGCATTCATAAAAAGGATTTGCATCTTTCAGATACCTTATCCTCGCCAAGTTGTTCCTGCAACTTGATATAATATTGATTTACCAAGAAGCCAAGTGCTTGAGTTGAAATGGGGACTGGTTGGGCGTATGACGTCAAGGCCATACCTAAAAACTGAACTGTAGAATATTCGAAAGTGGAAGAAGGTTTAGTAATAGGTGGCGGTTGAGTTTGCTGTGGTGGTTGGTGTTGTGAAGTGGAACTTAATCCAATGCTAGCAAAGCGTGCATTACGCTCAGCCTCCATCTGTGCGACAAACTTGTCGTTCTGAACTGAACGCCAAGTAGTTGTTCGATCAGTAGGTTTCCCCCTGTTCGAACCTCGTCCGCGGGATCCTCTGGGTCTTCGGACTGGAAAATTATTAGCGCGTCCTCGGGAATTATGCGCTGAAGCGGGCTGATGGTAAGGAGAGGTATCCATAACTTCAGCCATAATAAGTAACGATTAACAAGAAGGATTTCTTGCGGCAGGCAAAGCATCTGCGCTAAAAATCGGAGTTTAGTAAAATAAAAGAAGTTCCTTTTATTTTCAATATTATATTCATCTTCATTTTGATATTCAATTAGTATATTGTCGAGGAATGATGCAGGAGGCGTGATGGTATTTTGGTACCTGGCCCAACTAAGGTACCAGATTACCACCATTACATGTGCACAGCAACCCACTGTTCGCCTGCCTACTATACAATTGCAACAATATTGCTTAATAGCTGCGTTACTTGTAAGAGAGCTGTTAACTAAAATATAAATAAAATATATTTTTCCGCTTATATGCCTTGACTGAATGCGGCCTCTTACTAAGTATAAATTGTCTGTTGTAGATGACAACTCTCTTAGTAGGTTGCTGTCTACCTCCCTGTATACTTCTATTTCAAATCTACCATTTGCCCTTACATGCTCTCCATAGTACGACCGTGCCTGTTTTATTTGATACGTACCTAAAGATATTAATATAAGTTCTGAATAGCTGAGCTGTGGAAAATCTGAAATGTTACTTTGGGCATCAATGCGTGTGAAAATAGCTCTACGTCTATTTAGATTATTCTGCTCCACCGCATCGGCCAAATAATTATTTATGTTCATTTTCTCATTCATTATGTTCAGTATTTCCACAGCATCAGGACGATCTGTAATAGGCAGGTGAAATCTATTCATTAGAGCTGCGGCCACTTCAAAATCTTTCATTACTTGATACATTAAAATAATCTTGCCGGAGTAATTTATAGTCTTTCTTAAAGCGGCCATTTACCACTTCTACAACCCATCGACAAATGGACACAGGTCTTGATTTATTTGCTTCTAATGTGGACATTTGAGTTTCACCCGCCTGTAATGTACCAGGCACGAATGTTCTATAACCACAGTCATTTAATATGGGCAAGGCGTCTCTAAATCCTCTATCTAATATAAATGCATCACCAGATCTAAAGAAATCTTTTAATTCAGAATTTGGTTTTTCAACCTCAGATTTAATTATCTCAGCGTCTGATGTTATTGCTGGATATGGACCCAAAACATCGATAATATGGCCATCTGTACAGACTATCATAAAAGATTTCACCAGATTGGTGTATTTGTGTAGACTATATGTCTTTTTTTGATACGAATAGTTAGAACTTTTTTGAACACATGTATATGTTCCATCAAAAATGGCCACCGGTCTTTCCTGTCCCTCGAAATTCCCAAACAAACCCTTTGGGATTAAAAGTGTTTTATTTAATGTTTGTTGCCTATTTAAATGGTGAAAACCCAAAAGGTGTGGCACAAAAAACTCCGTTAAGATGTCCCGTGCCTGTCCCATTAACACTTCCAATGAACTCCTTGGAATTTTAAACATACTTGAAATACGGTCATTAGAAAAAAAAGAAGCCTGCTTGTAGGAACCAGTGCGGAACCGCTGAGCCCACCATCCTGATGCGTCCTGCAGTACCATCGACGCAGCTGTACGTGTCCCGTCTACATCACACCACGACGGTGGAGCAGGTCGTGGAGTATGTACGATCCAAGACCAACTGGACCTTGAGGGTGGAGAGGTTGGAGTCACGCCACAACACGAACTTCAAGTCGTTTATGGTGCGAGCTCCAACTCAACACGTCGAGATCTTTCTCAAGGAAGAGTTTTGGCCGAAGGGTGTCGTGTATCGAAAATTCAGAGGAAGGATACGCGACACCACGCAGCGTAACACGATGCCGACACTTCGTGTTCATTAGTTATAATTTTAGTTTTATAATTATATGTATTAGTTTATAGATATTGTTATGTTTTAATATATAAGTATTGTATTTTCTATGGGCCTTAGTTGCCTGAATTAAATAAATAAATAAATAAAAAACAAAATAGAATCGCCAGTTCTTAATTTAATTAAGTATACACCCAGTGCAATACGTCCCTTTCTAATGTTCCTAAATGGTGTAACCTCATTAAATAGATTATTAAATTGTTCTTTATTTAGTCCAGTCCAAAAATGAACAATGCCATCATCTAAATCATCAAAATCTATAAAATATATTTATCTATCATTTTACTTAAAATCTATCATTTTACTTAAAATTTATCATTTGTTTAAGAATTTATTTGTGATATTATATTTAAGAACTTGTGGGTGTTTTTACTTTATGGGTTGGTACTTTAGTTACTCTTCCTCTAACTTCTACTGGTACTATCCCTCTTTCTACGTTTCCCGTTACCGTTGCTGGTTCAAATCGCGGTTTATCTTTTCCTCTTCTCGTATTTACTAATCCCGTATACACCGTGTAACATAATTAACGCACATCCTGAAACTACTTTGTTCAGAATCGATAACAGAATCCATTTCATTAATAAAAATAAATATTTTGTTTTACCAAAAAATTATTTAAAAATAATAAAATTGTAGACACTATTTTCATAAAACACTCGAAGTAAACGAAAATGAGCCTTAAGTCAATGCAATAAGGCTTTAGCAATTCACAGCGGTTCACACTTTCAAACACACACACAAGTTCACACTTTCAAACACACACACAAGTTCACACTTTCAAACACTAACAAAGATACATAAAAAGGACCGCCGAAATACGTAATACAATAAGAAAGAGCGAGACAGCCGCGCGCGGCGCCCGCGTGGCTCGCGCTTCCTTGTCATTAGTCATCGGCCGATCGTTATCAGTGAATGTTTGTCATTATTTGTCAAAACAAAACTTTCGCGCGCGATGTCTTTCCGGTATACTAACGTACAGTACACCGAGATGGTGAGGACTCTAGAACAGTGTGGTGATAACGTAGCATTAGCCTATGGACTTCTTTTTGTGGGGACGTGTAAAAGACCTAGTGTATTGTGACGAATCAACAAGTGCCGAGGACCTTAAAGATAGGATAGTGGCTGCTTTTGAAACAGTGAAAAAGGGACATTCTAGTGTTAAGTGAATTGCGACAACAATTGCGTAAACGAGCTTTTAAGTGCATAGAACAAGGTGGTGGACATTTTGAAAGTGTTTTAAAAACAGGACGCCGTCGTATGAGTGCCGATTAATTTTAAACATGTAAGTTTGTCATTGTTTAATTATTATGATTAATATCTTTTAAACACGCCGCCTTTGTTTAGGTACCTATCAAGTTCATCTCTATCAGCATTTTAATAACAATAACTTACGGTTATTAAAATCATTCATACTAAACAATTCTAATAATAAACATAAACAATTTTATGCAAAGACGTCATAGTATCTACGTACATAAGAATGTAGATAATCTCTTTAGGTTTTCAAATTGGTTTTAAGGGTTTTACTTTTCGTATGTTATGATTTTATGAACTTATGATAGTAGGTATTGGAGAAGCCGCGCGGGCTGCGAGACCTCCACTTTTGTGCGTCTGTGTGCGCGCGTAACGTATTGAGCAATAGGGCGCCCACGCGTTTTGCCAATTATTTGTACAAATTATTTTGACAATATGTAATAAAAACAAATATCTAAGAAAATGATAAACATGTTTCAATACATTAATTGTGGATAAAAAAGGATATTCTTTTTGGGGTGTCTGTTATTTCCGTTACACGTTGTATATTTGATCTCCTTCTAATGATTCTCCGACTTTATGTCGTTTTTCTTTATCCTGGTGCATTTTCTTGCTAAGATAGTCATATAGAAATTCTGTGCGGTCTTTATGTTCTTTAAGTAAGAATTGCATATATGCATGATCAAAATTAACGTTAAATGTACTAGATGAATTCGTACATCCAAAAATTACTTCAAAAGGTGTTAAATTAGTTGCTGAATGAATCGTATTATTATATGACATTATAGCATAAGTCATGACTGAAGCTGCGTCAGATATTTTATGCTGATATTTAGCTATTCGATATATTTCAGTTATTGTTGAATGAAATCTTTCTATGATACTCATAGAATTAGGGTTGTTAGGTGTTCCTACATGTAATTCGACTTTATAGAATATTAAAGTTTCTTTTATTAAATGATTATTAAACTCTGTTCCTGGATCACAATTTATTTTAGTTGGAACTCCGTAGTATGAGAAATATTTTATTAACGCTCGTACTGTCTCTCCTGTGGCTTTACTTTTAATTTCTGTTGCCTGTCCTAATTTTGAGAATGAGTCTACTAACGTTAAATAAGTTACTCCTTCTATAGAAAAAGTATCAATAAAAATTTCTTCGAATGGTTTACTACATGTTTTTGTTAATTGTGGTTGAGTTTTTATTCCTATCGTATTTCATTCGCTTACATACATCGCAATTATTTATTACTTCAGTAATGTCTTTGTCCATATTTGGCCAATAATAACTTCTTTTGATTCTCGCAATAGTCTCACGAATTCCTCTGTGACAAGTTTTTCCTTCGTGGTATGCAGATAAAATACTTTTACGTTCTTCTTGATTTTCTACAAAGATAACTCTTTCCGTACATTCAATTATGTTTTTACTATGATTTTGAAAAAGTTCTTCAATAGTTTTATTAAATGGAGGACTTTGGGCTTTATTGTCGTAATAGATATAATATTTCTTCCCTTTTTCTAAATTATTCATTTTAAATTCCTTGATTAATTCTACATTATTAATTGGTAATCGAACTTCTAATATTTTCTATTTAAATCTGGTTTTAGATGTTACTTCTAATTTTTCTTTCCAATTGACTATGATTATCTGATTTGGTTTTAGAATCTATTGGTTCATTAATTACACGTACTTTTTCTTTAGTGGTGTCGAAAATACTTTCAGTTTCTGATGCTGTTAAAGTTGATTCTAAATCTTGAATATCTCTATAACTTTCTTCCGAATCTATGTGTGCTTGATTAGTTGCTGCTAACGTTGGTGTTGGAGATACTGGATTTAATTCCTCCGTTGAAGTTGTACTTTCAGAACTTCGCAACATATTAACTTTAATGCGTGATAGAGCGTCAGCGTTGGTGTTCTGCTTACCGCTTCTATATATCACTTCAAAATCGTATTCTTGTAATCTTAGTCGCCAACTATTTATAGTATATATAGTGTATATATAGTATATGTAAGCTAATATTAGCTTATTTTTAAATAAGGAGTTTCCTAACCCTGCCCCGAGCAATTCTGCTTGCATTGCCGGTTTGGAGGTGCCGCTGTAATTACAGTAATAAGATACACACATTTGTCTTTTTTGGTTGCTTCGCACCTACTACTTACGTCTCCTTTCCTTTTTTACCGTTAGCATTCATAAAAAGGATTTGCATCTTTCAGATACCTTATCCTCGCCAAGTTGTTCCTGCAACTTGATATAATATTGATTTACCAAGAAGCCAAGTGCTTGAGTTGAAATGGGGACTGGTTGGGCGTATGACGTCAAGGCCATACCTAAAAACTGAACTGTAGAATATTCGAAAGTGGAAGAAGGTTTAGTAATAGGTGGCGGTTGAGTTTGCTGTGGTGGTTGGTGTTGTGAAGTGGAACTTAATCCAATGCTAGCAAAGCGTGCATTACGCTCAGCCTCCATCTGTGCGACAAACTTGTCGTTCTGAACTGAACGCCAAGTAGTTGTTCGATCAGTAGGTTTCCCCCTGTTCGAACCTCGTCCGCGGGATCCTCTGGGTCTTCGGACTGGAAAATTATTAGCGCGTCCTCGGGAATTATGCGCTGAAGCGGGCTGATGGTAAGGAGAGGTATCCATAACTTCAGCCATAATAAGTAACGATTAACAAGAAGGATTTCTTGCGGCAGGCAAAGCATCTGCGCTAAAAATCGGAGTTTAGTAAAATAAAAGAAGTTCCTTTTATTTTCAATATTATATTCATCTTCATTTTGATATTCAATTAGTATATTGTCGAGGAATGATGCAGGAGGCGTGATGGTATTTTGGTACCTGGCCCAACTAAGGTACCAGATTACCACCATTACATGTGCACAGCAACCCACTGTTCGCCTGCCTACTATACAATTGCAACAATATTGCTTAATAGCTGCGTTACTTGTAAGAGAGCTGTTAACTAAAATATAAATAAAATATATTTTTCCGCTTATATGCCTTGACTGAATGCGGCCTCTTACTAAGTATAAATTGTCTGTTGTAGATGACAACTCTCTTAGTAGGTTGCTGTCTACCTCCCTGTATACTTCTATTTCAAATCTACCATTTGCCCTTACATGCTCTCCATAGTACGACCGTGCCTGTTTTATTTGATACGTACCTAAAGATATTAATATAAGTTCTGAATAGCTGAGCTGTGGAAAATCTGAAATGTTACTTTGGGCATCAATGCGTGTGAAAATAGCTCTACGTCTATTTAGATTATTCTGCTCCACCGCATCGGCCAAATAATTATTTATGTTCATTTTCTCATTCATTATGTTCAGTATTTCCACAGCATCAGGACGATCTGTAATAGGCAGGTGAAATCTATTCATTAGAGCTGCGGCCACTTCAAAATCTTTCATTACTTGATACATTAAAATAATCTTGCCGGAGTAATTTATAGTCTTTCTTAAAGCGGCCATTTACCACTTCTACAACCCATCGACAAATGGACACAGGTCTTGATTTATTTGCTTCTAATGTGGACATTTGAGTTTCACCCGCCTGTAATGTACCAGGCACGAATGTTCTATAACCACAGTCATTTAATATGGGCAAGGCGTCTCTAAATCCTCTATCTAATATAAATGCATCACCAGATCTAAAGAAATCTTTTAATTCAGAATTTGGTTTTTCAACCTCAGATTTAATTATCTCAGCGTCTGATGTTATTGCTGGATATGGACCCAAAACATCGATAATATGGCCATCTGTACAGACTATCATAAAAGATTTCACCAGATTGGTGTATTTGTGTAGACTATATGTCTTTTTTTGATACGAATAGTTAGAACTTTTTTGAACACATGTATATGTTCCATCAAAAATGGCCACCGGTCTTTCCTGTCCCTCGAAATTCCCAAACAAACCCTTTGGGATTAAAAGTGTTTTATTTAATGTTTGTTGCCTATTTAAATGGTGAAAACCCAAAAGGTGTGGCACAAAAAACTCCGTTAAGATGTCCCGTGCCTGTCCCATTAACACTTCCAATGAACTCCTTGGAATTTTAAACATACTTGAAATACGGTCATTAGAAAAAAAAGAAGCCTGCTTGTAGGAACCAGTGCGGAACCGCTGAGCCCACCATCCTGATGCGTCCTGCAGTACCATCGACGCAGCTGTACGTGTCCCGTCTACATCACACCACGACGGTGGAGCAGGTCGTGGAGTATGTACGATCCAAGACCAACTGGACCTTGAGGGTGGAGAGGTTGGAGTCACGCCACAACACGAACTTCAAGTCGTTTATGGTGCGAGCTCCAACTCAACACGTCGAGATCTTTCTCAAGGAAGAGTTTTGGCCGAAGGGTGTCGTGTATCGAAAATTCAGAGGAAGGATACGCGACACCACGCAGCGTAACACGATGCCGACACTTCGTGTTCATTAGTTATAATTTTAGTTTTATAATTATATGTATTAGTTTATAGATATTGTTATGTTTTAATATATAAGTATTGTATTTTCTATGGGCCTTAGTTGCCTGAATTAAATAAATAAATAAATAAAAAACAAAATAGAATCGCCAGTTCTTAATTTAATTAAGTATACACCCAGTGCAATACGTCCCTTTCTAATGTTCCTAAATGGTGTAACCTCATTAAATAGATTATTAAATTGTTCTTTATTTAGTCCAGTCCAAAAATGAACAATGCCATCATCTAAATCATCAAAATCTATAAAATATATTTATCTATCATTTTACTTAAAATCTATCATTTTACTTAAAATTTATCATTTGTTTAAGAATTTATTTGTGATATTATATTTAAGAACTTGTGGGTGTTTTTACTTTATGGGTTGGTACTTTAGTTACTCTTCCTCTAACTTCTACTGGTACTATCCCTCTTTCTACGTTTCCCGTTACCGTTGCTGGTTCAAATCGCGGTTTATCTTTTCCTCTTCTCGTATTTACTAATCCCGTATACACCGTGTAACATAATTAACGCACATCCTGAAACTACTTTGTTCAGAATCGATAACAGAATCCATTTCATTAATAAAAATAAATATTTTGTTTTACCAAAAAATTATTTAAAAATAATAAAATTGTAGACACTATTTTCATAAAACACTCGAAGTAAACGAAAATGAGCCTTAAGTCAATGCAATAAGGCTTTAGCAATTCACAGCGGTTCACACTTTCAAACACACACACAAGTTCACACTTTCAAACACACACACAAGTTCACACTTTCAAACACTAACAAAGATACATAAAAAGGACCGCCGAAATACGTAATACAATAAGAAAGAGCGAGACAGCCGCGCGCGGCGCCCGCGTGGCTCGCGCTTCCTTGTCATTAGTCATCGGCCGATCGTTATCAGTGAATGTTTGTCATTATTTGTCAAAACAAAACTTTCGCGCGCGATGTCTTTCCGGTATACTAACGTACAGTACACCGAGATGGTGAGGACTCTAGAACAGTGTGGTGATAACGTAGCATTAGCCTATGGACTTCTTTTTGTGGGGACGTGTAAAAGACCTAGTGTATTGTGACGAATCAACAAGTGCCGAGGACCTTAAAGATAGGATAGTGGCTGCTTTTGAAACAGTGAAAAAGGGACATTCTAGTGTTAAGTGAATTGCGACAACAATTGCGTAAACGAGCTTTTAAGTGCATAGAACAAGGTGGTGGACATTTTGAAAGTGTTTTAAAAACAGGACGCCGTCGTATGAGTGCCGATTAATTTTAAACATGTAAGTTTGTCATTGTTTAATTATTATGATTAATATCTTTTATCTCTGTTTTGTTGACCTTGAGAAGGCTTTTGATAGTATACCGCGAGAAGCCCTTTGGTTAGTTCTGCAGAAACTAGGATGCACAGAGAAATTTGTTAGACTTTTAAGACTGCTTCATGACGATATGCAGAGCTGTGTCGCTGTAAACGCAGATCAGTCAGAGTTTTTCCCCGTTACCTGTGGGGTAAAACAAGGTTGTGTCCTTGCGCCCACACTGTTCGCGTTATATTTTGCAGTTATGGTTCAGGAAGTTTTACAGACAACTCCTGAAGGAATTCGCATACGTTTCCGTAATGATGGCAATCTTTTTAACTTAGCCAGGCTCAAGGCTCGTACCAAAGTTTCTTGCGCACTGATCACTGAGATTGTCTATGCAGATGATCTGTGTTTTGTAACTGATTCCCCAGAAGGCCTGCAACGACTTATGGCCAATCTACACAAATCCTGTCGAAATTTCGGTCTGAAGATTAATGTCAAAAAGACGGAAGTGATGTCTTTAGATGTCCGTGGTCAAGAGACACTGACCATTAAACTCGGTGAGGACGTACTAAAGCAGGTGAATACATTTCGCTACCTGGGGAGCACTATAACATCAAAGTGCGACCTTGATGCTGAAATCAACAGTCGGATCGGTGCCGCAGCCGCGGTATTCGGCAAACTGGATCGCAAGGTTTTCAGCTCACATGACCTGAAGCTGGCTACTAAAATAGACATATATAGGGCTGTAGTATTGCCGAGCCTGCTGTACTCATCGGAGTCATGGACGGTTTACTGCCGCCATATTCGAGCTCTGGATCGTTTCCATATGAAATGTCTGCGCAAAATATTGAACATCCGTTGGTCTGACCGCATCCGAAATACGGAAGTGTTGCGAAGAGCTAACATTATGGGGATCGAGGCCTACCTCATGCGCAGACAGCTCCGCTGGTGTGGACATCTATCACGAATGGCGAATAAGCGTACAGCAAAGTGCATCTTTTTTTCTGAACTTGAGGAGGGCAAGCGTAAGCATGGCGGGCAACTCCTCAGGTATAAAGATGTGCTGAAGCGCCATATGAAAAAGTGCGATATTGAGCCTTCAGAATGGGAACAAATGGCTATTCGACGACCAGAATGGAGGACGTTGGTAAAGACCAGAGTCAAAGACTTTGAGGACAAACGCTGTTCCGAACTGGATGCTAGACGCGATGAATTAAAAGCACGCCCACCTTGTGCCATACCATACAATTTTTGCAATGGTGTACTGACCTGCCCACATTGTGCGCGAACATTTAGTAATAAGATCGGCTATGTGAGCCATGCACGAGCACATCAACGACAAATGGAACTGTAAAACGGAGAGTGAAGAGGTCGCCGTGGCCGAAATCGGTCGAGGAACATATACTCTAATATCTTTTAAACACGCCGCCTTTGTTTAGGTACCTATCAAGTTCATCTCTATCAGCATTTTAATAACAATAACTTACGGTTATTAAAATCATTCATACTAAACAATTCTAATAATAAACATAAACAATTTTATGCAAAGACGTCATAGTATCTACGTACATAAGAATGTAGATAATCTCTTTAGGTTTTCAAATTGGTTTTAAGGGTTTTACTTTTCGTATGTTATGATTTTATGAACTTATGATAGTAGGTATTGGAGAAGCCGCGCGGGCTGCGAGACCTCCACTTTTGTGCGTCTGTGTGCGCGCGTAACGTATTGAGCAATAGGGCGCCCACGCGTTTTGCCAATTATTTGTACAAATTATTTTGACAATATGTAATAAAAACAAATATCTAAGAAAATGATAAACATGTTTCAATACATTAATTGTGGATAAAAAAGGATATTCTTTTTGGGGTGTCTGTTATTTCCGTTACACGTTGTATATTTGATCTCCTTCTAATGATTCTCCGACTTTATGTCGTTTTTCTTTATCCTGGTGCATTTTCTTGCTAAGATAGTCATATAGAAATTCTGTGCGGTCTTTATGTTCTTTAAGTAAGAATTGCATATATGCATGATCAAAATTAACGTTAAATGTACTAGATGAATTCGTACATCCAAAAATTACTTCAAAAGGTGTTAAATTAGTTGCTGAATGAATCGTATTATTATATGACATTATAGCATAAGTCATGACTGAAGCTGCGTCAGATATTTTATGCTGATATTTAGCTATTCGATATATTTCAGTTATTGTTGAATGAAATCTTTCTATGATACTCATAGAATTAGGGTTGTTAGGTGTTCCTACATGTAATTCGACTTTATAGAATATTAAAGTTTCTTTTATTAAATGATTATTAAACTCTGTTCCTGGATCACAATTTATTTTAGTTGGAACTCCGTAGTATGAGAAATATTTTATTAACGCTCGTACTGTCTCTCCTGTGGCTTTACTTTTAATTTCTGTTGCCTGTCCTAATTTTGAGAATGAGTCTACTAACGTTAAATAAGTTACTCCTTCTATAGAAAAAGTATCAATAAAAATTTCTTCGAATGGTTTACTACATGTTTTTGTTAATTGTGGTTGAGTTTTTATTCCTATCGTATTTCATTCGCTTACATACATCGCAATTATTTATTACTTCAGTAATGTCTTTGTCCATATTTGGCCAATAATAACTTCTTTTGATTCTCGCAATAGTCTCACGAATTCCTCTGTGACAAGTTTTTCCTTCGTGGTATGCAGATAAAATACTTTTACGTTCTTCTTGATTTTCTACAAAGATAACTCTTTCCGTACATTCAATTATGTTTTTACTATGATTTTGAAAAAGTTCTTCAATAGTTTTATTAAATGGAGGACTTTGGGCTTTATTGTCGTAATAGATATAATATTTCTTCCCTTTTTCTAAATTATTCATTTTAAATTCCTTGATTAATTCTACATTATTAATTGGTAATCGAACTTCTAATATTTTCTATTTAAATCTGGTTTTAGATGTTACTTCTAATTTTTCTTTCCAATTGACTATGATTATCTGATTTGGTTTTAGAATCTATTGGTTCATTAATTACACGTACTTTTTCTTTAGTGGTGTCGAAAATACTTTCAGTTTCTGATGCTGTTAAAGTTGATTCTAAATCTTGAATATCTCTATAACTTTCTTCCGAATCTATGTGTGCTTGATTAGTTGCTGCTAACGTTGGTGTTGGAGATACTGGATTTAATTCCTCCGTTGAAGTTGTACTTTCAGAACTTCGCAACATATTAACTTTAATGCGTGATAGAGCGTCAGCGTTGGTGTTCTGCTTACCGCTTCTATATATCACTTCAAAATCGTATTCTTGTAATCTTAGTCGCCAACTATTTATAGTATATATAGTGTATATATAGTATATGTAAGCTAATATTAGCTTATTTTTAAATAAGGAGTTTCCTAACCCTGCCCCGAGCAATTCTGCTTGCATTGCCGGTTTGGAGGTGCCGCTGTAATTACAGTAATAAGATACACACATTTGTCTTTTTTGGTTGCTTCGCACCTACTACTTACGTCTCCTTTCCTTTTTTACCGTTAGCATTCATAAAAAGGATTTGCATCTTTCAGATACCTTATCCTCGCCAAGTTGTTCCTGCAACTTGATATAATATTGATTTACCAAGAAGCCAAGTGCTTGAGTTGAAATGGGGACTGGTTGGGCGTATGACGTCAAGGCCATACCTAAAAACTGAACTGTAGAATATTCGAAAGTGGAAGAAGGTTTAGTAATAGGTGGCGGTTGAGTTTGCTGTGGTGGTTGGTGTTGTGAAGTGGAACTTAATCCAATGCTAGCAAAGCGTGCATTACGCTCAGCCTCCATCTGTGCGACAAACTTGTCGTTCTGAACTGAACGCCAAGTAGTTGTTCGATCAGTAGGTTTCCCCCTGTTCGAACCTCGTCCGCGGGATCCTCTGGGTCTTCGGACTGGAAAATTATTAGCGCGTCCTCGGGAATTATGCGCTGAAGCGGGCTGATGGTAAGGAGAGGTATCCATAACTTCAGCCATAATAAGTAACGATTAACAAGAAGGATTTCTTGCGGCAGGCAAAGCATCTGCGCTAAAAATCGGAGTTTAGTAAAATAAAAGAAGTTCCTTTTATTTTCAATATTATATTCATCTTCATTTTGATATTCAATTAGTATATTGTCGAGGAATGATGCAGGAGGCGTGATGGTATTTTGGTACCTGGCCCAACTAAGGTACCAGATTACCACCATTACATGTGCACAGCAACCCACTGTTCGCCTGCCTACTATACAATTGCAACAATATTGCTTAATAGCTGCGTTACTTGTAAGAGAGCTGTTAACTAAAATATAAATAAAATATATTTTTCCGCTTATATGCCTTGACTGAATGCGGCCTCTTACTAAGTATAAATTGTCTGTTGTAGATGACAACTCTCTTAGTAGGTTGCTGTCTACCTCCCTGTATACTTCTATTTCAAATCTACCATTTGCCCTTACATGCTCTCCATAGTACGACCGTGCCTGTTTTATTTGATACGTACCTAAAGATATTAATATAAGTTCTGAATAGCTGAGCTGTGGAAAATCTGAAATGTTACTTTGGGCATCAATGCGTGTGAAAATAGCTCTACGTCTATTTAGATTATTCTGCTCCACCGCATCGGCCAAATAATTATTTATGTTCATTTTCTCATTCATTATGTTCAGTATTTCCACAGCATCAGGACGATCTGTAATAGGCAGGTGAAATCTATTCATTAGAGCTGCGGCCACTTCAAAATCTTTCATTACTTGATACATTAAAATAATCTTGCCGGAGTAATTTATAGTCTTTCTTAAAGCGGCCATTTACCACTTCTACAACCCATCGACAAATGGACACAGGTCTTGATTTATTTGCTTCTAATGTGGACATTTGAGTTTCACCCGCCTGTAATGTACCAGGCACGAATGTTCTATAACCACAGTCATTTAATATGGGCAAGGCGTCTCTAAATCCTCTATCTAATATAAATGCGTCACCAGATCTAAAGAAATCTTTTAATTCAGAATTTGGTTTTTCAACCTCAGATTTAATTATCTCAGCGTCTGATGTTATTGCTGGATATGGACCCAAAACATCGATAATATGGCCATCTGTACAGACTATCATAAAAGATTTCACCAGATTGGTGTATTTGTGTAGACTATATGTCTTTTTTTGATACGAATAGTTAGAACTTTTTTGAACACATGTATATGTTCCATCAAAAATGGCCACCGGTCTTTCCTGTCCCTCGAAATTCCCAAACAAACCCTTTGGGATTAAAAGTGTTTTATTTAATGTTTGTTGCCTATTTAAATGGTGAAAACCCAAAAGGTGTGGCACAAAAAACTCCGTTAAGATGTCCCGTGCCTGTCCCATTAACACTTCCAATGAACTCCTTGGAATTTTAAACATACTTGAAATACGGTCATTAGAAAAAAAAGAAGCCTGCTTGTAGGAACCAGTGCGGAACCGCTGAGCCCACCATCCTGATGCGTCCTGCAGTACCATCGACGCAGCTGTACGTGTCCCGTCTACATCACACCACGACGGTGGAGCAGGTCGTGGAGTATGTACGATCCAAGACCAACTGGACCTTGAGGGTGGAGAGGTTGGAGTCACGCCACAACACGAACTTCAAGTCGTTTATGGTGCGAGCTCCAACTCAACACGTCGAGATCTTTCTCAAGGAAGAGTTTTGGCCGAAGGGTGTCGTGTATCGAAAATTCAGAGGAAGGATACGCGACACCACGCAGCGTAACACGATGCCGACACTTCGTGTTCATTAGTTATAATTTTAGTTTTATAATTATATGTATTAGTTTATAGATATTGTTATGTTTTAATATATAAGTATTGTATTTTCTATGGGCCTTAGTTGCCTGAATTAAATAAATAAATAAATAAAAAACAAAATAGAATCGCCAGTTCTTAATTTAATTAAGTATACACCCAGTGCAATACGTCCCTTTCTAATGTTCCTAAATGGTGTAACCTCATTAAATAGATTATTAAATTGTTCTTTATTTAGTCCAGTCCAAAAATGAACAATGCCATCATCTAAATCATCAAAATCTATAAAATATATTTATCTATCATTTTACTTAAAATCTATCATTTTACTTAAAATTTATCATTTGTTTAAGAATTTATTTGTGATATTATATTTAAGAACTTGTGGGTGTTTTTACTTTATGGGTTGGTACTTTAGTTACTCTTCCTCTAACTTCTACTGGTACTATCCCTCTTTCTACGTTTCCCGTTACCGTTGCTGGTTCAAATCGCGGTTTATCTTTTCCTCTTCTCGTATTTACTAATCCCGTATACACCGTGTAACATAATTAACGCACATCCTGAAACTACTTTGTTCAGAATCGATAACAGAATCCATTTCATTAATAAAAATAAATATTTTGTTTTACCAAAAAATTATTTAAAAATAATAAAATTGTAGACACTATTTTCATAAAACACTCGAAGTAAACGAAAATGAGCCTTAAGTCAATGCAATAAGGCTTTAGCAATTCACAGCGGTTCACACTTTCAAACACACACACAAGTTCACACTTTCAAACACACACACAAGTTCACACTTTCAAACACTAACAAAGATACATAAAAAGGACCGCCGAAATACGTAATACAATAAGAAAGAGCGAGACAGCCGCGCGCGGCGCCCGCGTGGCTCGCGCTTCCTTGTCATTAGTCATCGGCCGATCGTTATCAGTGAATGTTTGTCATTATTTGTCAAAACAAAACTTTCGCGCGCGATGTCTTTCCGGTATACTAACGTACAGTACACCGAGATGGTGAGGACTCTAGAACAGTGTGGTGATAACGTAGCATTAGCCTATGGACTTCTTTTTGTGGGGACGTGTAAAAGACCTAGTGTATTGTGACGAATCAACAAGTGCCGAGGACCTTAAAGATAGGATAGTGGCTGCTTTTGAAACAGTGAAAAAGGGACATTCTAGTGTTAAGTGAATTGCGACAACAATTGCGTAAACGAGCTTTTAAGTGCATAGAACAAGGTGGTGGACATTTTGAAAGTGTTTTAAAAACAGGACGCCGTCGTATGAGTGCCGATTAATTTTAAACATGTAAGTTTGTCATTGTTTAATTATTATGATTAATATCTTTTAAACACGCCGCCTTTGTTTAGGTACCTATCAAGTTCATCTCTATCAGCATTTTAATAACAATAACTTACGGTTATTAAAATCATTCATACTAAACAATTCTAATAATAAACATAAACAATTTTATGCAAAGACGTCATAGTATCTACGTACATAAGAATGTAGATAATCTCTTTAGGTTTTCAAATTGGTTTTAAGGGTTTTACTTTTCGTATGTTATGATTTTATGAACTTATGATAGTAGGTATTGGAGAAGCCGCGCGGGCTGCGAGACCTCCACTTTTGTGCGTCTGTGTGCGCGCGTAACGTATTGAGCAATAGGGCGCCCACGCGTTTTGCCAATTATTTGTACAAATTATTTTGACAATATGTAATAAAAACAAATATCTAAGAAAATGATAAACATGTTTCAATACATTAATTGTGGATAAAAAAGGATATTCTTTTTGGGGTGTCTGTTATTTCCGTTACACGTTGTATATTTGATCTCCTTCTAATGATTCTCCGACTTTATGTCGTTTTTCTTTATCCTGGTGCATTTTCTTGCTAAGATAGTCATATAGAAATTCTGTGCGGTCTTTATGTTCTTTAAGTAAGAATTGCATATATGCATGATCAAAATTAACGTTAAATGTACTAGATGAATTCGTACATCCAAAAATTACTTCAAAAGGTGTTAAATTAGTTGCTGAATGAATCGTATTATTATATGACATTATAGCATAAGTCATGACTGAAGCTGCGTCAGATATTTTATGCTGATATTTAGCTATTCGATATATTTCAGTTATTGTTGAATGAAATCTTTCTATGATACTCATAGAATTAGGGTTGTTAGGTGTTCCTACATGTAATTCGACTTTATAGAATATTAAAGTTTCTTTTATTAAATGATTATTAAACTCTGTTCCTGGATCACAATTTATTTTAGTTGGAACTCCGTAGTATGAGAAATATTTTATTAACGCTCGTACTGTCTCTCCTGTGGCTTTACTTTTAATTTCTGTTGCCTGTCCTAATTTTGAGAATGAGTCTACTAACGTTAAATAAGTTACTCCTTCTATAGAAAAAGTATCAATAAAAATTTCTTCGAATGGTTTACTACATGTTTTTGTTAATTGTGGTTGAGTTTTTATTCCTATCGTATTTCATTCGCTTACATACATCGCAATTATTTATTACTTCAGTAATGTCTTTGTCCATATTTGGCCAATAATAACTTCTTTTGATTCTCGCAATAGTCTCACGAATTCCTCTGTGACAAGTTTTTCCTTCGTGGTATGCAGATAAAATACTTTTACGTTCTTCTTGATTTTCTACAAAGATAACTCTTTCCGTACATTCAATTATGTTTTTACTATGATTTTGAAAAAGTTCTTCAATAGTTTTATTAAATGGAGGACTTTGGGCTTTATTGTCGTAATAGATATAATATTTCTTCCCTTTTTCTAAATTATTCATTTTAAATTCCTTGATTAATTCTACATTATTAATTGGTAATCGAACTTCTAATATTTTCTATTTAAATCTGGTTTTAGATGTTACTTCTAATTTTTCTTTCCAATTGACTATGATTATCTGATTTGGTTTTAGAATCTATTGGTTCATTAATTACACGTACTTTTTCTTTAGTGGTGTCGAAAATACTTTCAGTTTCTGATGCTGTTAAAGTTGATTCTAAATCTTGAATATCTCTATAACTTTCTTCCGAATCTATGTGTGCTTGATTAGTTGCTGCTAACGTTGGTGTTGGAGATACTGGATTTAATTCCTCCGTTGAAGTTGTACTTTCAGAACTTCGCAACATATTAACTTTAATGCGTGATAGAGCGTCAGCGTTGGTGTTCTGCTTACCGCTTCTATATATCACTTCAAAATCGTATTCTTGTAATCTTAGTCGCCAACTATTTATAGTATATATAGTGTATATATAGTATATGTAAGCTAATATTAGCTTATTTTTAAATAAGGAGTTTCCTAACCCTGCCCCGAGCAATTCTGCTTGCATTGCCGGTTTGGAGGTGCCGCTGTAATTACAGTAATAAGATACACACATTTGTCTTTTTTGGTTGCTTCGCACCTACTACTTACGTCTCCTTTCCTTTTTTACCGTTAGCATTCATAAAAAGGATTTGCATCTTTCAGATACCTTATCCTCGCCAAGTTGTTCCTGCAACTTGATATAATATTGATTTACCAAGAAGCCAAGTGCTTGAGTTGAAATGGGGACTGGTTGGGCGTATGACGTCAAGGCCATACCTAAAAACTGAACTGTAGAATATTCGAAAGTGGAAGAAGGTTTAGTAATAGGTGGCGGTTGAGTTTGCTGTGGTGGTTGGTGTTGTGAAGTGGAACTTAATCCAATGCTAGCAAAGCGTGCATTACGCTCAGCCTCCATCTGTGCGACAAACTTGTCGTTCTGAACTGAACGCCAAGTAGTTGTTCGATCAGTAGGTTTCCCCCTGTTCGAACCTCGTCCGCGGGATCCTCTGGGTCTTCGGACTGGAAAATTATTAGCGCGTCCTCGGGAATTATGCGCTGAAGCGGGCTGATGGTAAGGAGAGGTATCCATAACTTCAGCCATAATAAGTAACGATTAACAAGAAGGATTTCTTGCGGCAGGCAAAGCATCTGCGCTAAAAATCGGAGTTTAGTAAAATAAAAGAAGTTCCTTTTATTTTCAATATTATATTCATCTTCATTTTGATATTCAATTAGTATATTGTCGAGGAATGATGCAGGAGGCGTGATGGTATTTTGGTACCTGGCCCAACTAAGGTACCAGATTACCACCATTACATGTGCACAGCAACCCACTGTTCGCCTGCCTACTATACAATTGCAACAATATTGCTTAATAGCTGCGTTACTTGTAAGAGAGCTGTTAACTAAAATATAAATAAAATATATTTTTCCGCTTATATGCCTTGACTGAATGCGGCCTCTTACTAAGTATAAATTGTCTGTTGTAGATGACAACTCTCTTAGTAGGTTGCTGTCTACCTCCCTGTATACTTCTATTTCAAATCTACCATTTGCCCTTACATGCTCTCCATAGTACGACCGTGCCTGTTTTATTTGATACGTACCTAAAGATATTAATATAAGTTCTGAATAGCTGAGCTGTGGAAAATCTGAAATGTTACTTTGGGCATCAATGCGTGTGAAAATAGCTCTACGTCTATTTAGATTATTCTGCTCCACCGCATCGGCCAAATAATTATTTATGTTCATTTTCTCATTCATTATGTTCAGTATTTCCACAGCATCAGGACGATCTGTAATAGGCAGGTGAAATCTATTCATTAGAGCTGCGGCCACTTCAAAATCTTTCATTACTTGATACATTAAAATAATCTTGCCGGAGTAATTTATAGTCTTTCTTAAAGCGGCCATTTACCACTTCTACAACCCATCGACAAATGGACACAGGTCTTGATTTATTTGCTTCTAATGTGGACATTTGAGTTTCACCCGCCTGTAATGTACCAGGCACGAATGTTCTATAACCACAGTCATTTAATATGGGCAAGGCGTCTCTAAATCCTCTATCTAATATAAATGCATCACCAGATCTAAAGAAATCTTTTAATTCAGAATTTGGTTTTTCAACCTCAGATTTAATTATCTCAGCGTCTGATGTTATTGCTGGATATGGACCCAAAACATCGATAATATGGCCATCTGTACAGACTATCATAAAAGATTTCACCAGATTGGTGTATTTGTGTAGACTATATGTCTTTTTTTGATACGAATAGTTAGAACTTTTTTGAACACATGTATATGTTCCATCAAAAATGGCCACCGGTCTTTCCTGTCCCTCGAAATTCCCAAACAAACCCTTTGGGATTAAAAGTGTTTTATTTAATGTTTGTTGCCTATTTAAATGGTGAAAACCCAAAAGGTGTGGCACAAAAAACTCCGTTAAGATGTCCCGTGCCTGTCCCATTAACACTTCCAATGAACTCCTTGGAATTTTAAACATACTTGAAATACGGTCATTAGAAAAAAAAGAAGCCTGCTTGTAGGAACCAGTGCGGAACCGCTGAGCCCACCATCCTGATGCGTCCTGCAGTACCATCGACGCAGCTGTACGTGTCCCGTCTACATCACACCACGACGGTGGAGCAGGTCGTGGAGTATGTACGATCCAAGACCAACTGGACCTTGAGGGTGGAGAGGTTGGAGTCACGCCACAACACGAACTTCAAGTCGTTTATGGTGCGAGCTCCAACTCAACACGTCGAGATCTTTCTCAAGGAAGAGTTTTGGCCGAAGGGTGTCGTGTATCGAAAATTCAGAGGAAGGATACGCGACACCACGCAGCGTAAAACGATGCCGACACTTCGTGTTCATTAGTTATAATTTTAGTTTTATAATTATATGTATTAGTTTATAGATATTGTTATGTTTTAATATATAAGTATTGTATTTTCTATGGGCCTTAGTTGCCTGAATTAAATAAATAAATAAATAAAAAACAAAATAGAATCGCCAGTTCTTAATTTAATTAAGTATACACCCAGTGCAATACGTCCCTTTCTAATGTTCCTAAATGGTGTAACCTCATTAAATAGATTATTAAATTGTTCTTTATTTAGTCCAGTCCAAAAATGAACAATGCCATCATCTAAATCATCAAAATCTATAAAATATATTTATCTATCATTTTACTTAAAATCTATCATTTTACTTAAAATTTATCATTTGTTTAAGAATTTATTTGTGATATTATATTTAAGAACTTGTGGGTGTTTTTACTTTATGGGTTGGTACTTTAGTTACTCTTCCTCTAACTTCTACTGGTACTATCCCTCTTTCTACGTTTCCCGTTACCGTTGCTGGTTCAAATCGCGGTTTATCTTTTCCTCTTCTCGTATTTACTAATCCCGTATACACCGTGTAACATAATTAACGCACATCCTGAAACTACTTTGTTCAGAATCGATAACAGAATCCATTTCATTAATAAAAATAAATATTTTGTTTTACCAAAAAATTATTTAAAAATAATAAAATTGTAGACACTATTTTCATAAAACACTCGAAGTAAACGAAAATGAGCCTTAAGTCAATGCAATAAGGCTTTAGCAATTCACAGCGGTTCACACTTTCAAACACACACACAAGTTCACACTTTCAAACACACACACAAGTTCACACTTTCAAACACTAACAAAGATACATAAAAAGGACCGCCGAAATACGTAATACAATAAGAAAGAGCGAGACAGCCGCGCGCGGCGCCCGCGTGGCTCGCGCTTCCTTGTCATTAGTCATCGGCCGATCGTTATCAGTGAATGTTTGTCATTATTTGTCAAAACAAAACTTTCGCGCGCGATGTCTTTCCGGTATACTAACGTACAGTACACCGAGATGGTGAGGACTCTAGAACAGTGTGGTGATAACGTAGCATTAGCCTATGGACTTCTTTTTGTGGGGACGTGTAAAAGACCTAGTGTATTGTGACGAATCAACAAGTGCCGAGGACCTTAAAGATAGGATAGTGGCTGCTTTTGAAACAGTGAAAAAGGGACATTCTAGTGTTAAGTGAATTGCGACAACAATTGCGTAAACGAGCTTTTAAGTGCATAGAACAAGGTGGTGGACATTTTGAAAGTGTTTTAAAAACAGGACGCCGTCGTATGAGTGCCGATTAATTTTAAACATGTAAGTTTGTCATTGTTTAATTATTATGATTAATATCTTTTAAACACGCCGCCTTTGTTTAGGTACCTATCAAGTTCATCTCTATCAGCATTTTAATAACAATAACTTACGGTTATTAAAATCATTCATACTAAACAATTCTAATAATAAACATAAACAATTTTATGCAAAGACGTCATAGTATCTACGTACATAAGAATGTAGATAATCTCTTTAGGTTTTCAAATTGGTTTTAAGGGTTTTACTTTTCGTATGTTATGATTTTATGAACTTATGATAGTAGGTATTGGAGAAGCCGCGCGGGCTGCGAGACCTCCACTTTTGTGCGTCTGTGTGCGCGCGTAACGTATTGAGCAATAGGGCGCCCACGCGTTTTGCCAATTATTTGTACAAATTATTTTGACAATATGTAATAAAAACAAATATCTAAGAAAATGATAAACATGTTTCAATACATTAATTGTGGATAAAAAAGGATATTCTTTTTGGGGTGTCTGTTATTTCCGTTACACGTTGTATATTTGATCTCCTTCTAATGATTCTCCGACTTTATGTCGTTTTTCTTTATCCTGGTGCATTTTCTTGCTAAGATAGTCATATAGAAATTCTGTGCGGTCTTTATGTTCTTTAAGTAAGAATTGCATATATGCATGATCAAAATTAACGTTAAATGTACTAGATGAATTCGTACATCCAAAAATTACTTCAAAAGGTGTTAAATTAGTTGCTGAATGAATCGTATTATTATATGACATTATAGCATAAGTCATGACTGAAGCTGCGTCAGATATTTTATGCTGATATTTAGCTATTCGATATATTTCAGTTATTGTTGAATGAAATCTTTCTATGATACTCATAGAATTAGGGTTGTTAGGTGTTCCTACATGTAATTCGACTTTATAGAATATTAAAGTTTCTTTTATTAAATGATTATTAAACTCTGTTCCTGGATCACAATTTATTTTAGTTGGAACTCCGTAGTATGAGAAATATTTTATTAACGCTCGTACTGTCTCTCCTGTGGCTTTACTTTTAATTTCTGTTGCCTGTCCTAATTTTGAGAATGAGTCTACTAACGTTAAATAAGTTACTCCTTCTATAGAAAAAGTATCAATAAAAATTTCTTCGAATGGTTTACTACATGTTTTTGTTAATTGTGGTTGAGTTTTTATTCCTATCGTATTTCATTCGCTTACATACATCGCAATTATTTATTACTTCAGTAATGTCTTTGTCCATATTTGGCCAATAATAACTTCTTTTGATTCTCGCAATAGTCTCACGAATTCCTCTGTGACAAGTTTTTCCTTCGTGGTATGCAGATAAAATACTTTTACGTTCTTCTTGATTTTCTACAAAGATAACTCTTTCCGTACATTCAATTATGTTTTTACTATGATTTTGAAAAAGTTCTTCAATAGTTTTATTAAATGGAGGACTTTGGGCTTTATTGTCGTAATAG
The DNA here is from genome assembly GCA_941860345.1 of Chrysodeixis includens. NCBI lineage: Eukaryota > Metazoa > Arthropoda > Insecta > Lepidoptera > Noctuidae > Chrysodeixis > Chrysodeixis includens. Next base: position 35,006 of record CALNXA010000015.1, read on the forward strand.
ATATAATATTTCTTCCCTTTTTCTAAATTATTCATTTTAAATTCCTTGATTAATTCTACATTATTAATTGGTAATCGAACTTCTAATATTTTCTATTTAAATCTGGTTTTAGATGTTACTTCTAATTTTTCTTTCCAATTGACTATGATTATCTGATTTGGTTTTAGAATCTATTGGTTCATTAATTACACGTACTTTTTCTTTAGTGGTGTCGAAAATACTTTCAGTTTCTGATGCTGTTAAAGTTGATTCTAAATCTTGAATATCTCTATAACTTTCTTCCGAATCTATGTGTGCTTGATTAGTTGCTGCTAACGTTGGTGTTGGAGATACTGGATTTAATTCCTCCGTTGAAGTTGTACTTTCAGAACTTCGCAACATATTAACTTTAATGCGTGATAGAGCGTCAGCGTTGGTGTTCTGCTTACCGCTTCTATATATCACTTCAAAATCGTATTCTTGTAATCTTAGTCGCCAACTATTTATAGTATATATAGTGTATATATAGTATATGTAAGCTAATATTAGCTTATTTTTAAATAAGGAGTTTCCTAACCCTGCCCCGAGCAATTCTGCTTGCATTGCCGGTTTGGAGGTGCCGCTGTAATTACAGTAATAAGATACACACATTTGTCTTTTTTGGTTGCTTCGCACCTACTACTTACGTCTCCTTTCCTTTTTTACCGTTAGCATTCATAAAAAGGATTTGCATCTTTCAGATACCTTATCCTCGCCAAGTTGTTCCTGCAACTTGATATAATATTGATTTACCAAGAAGCCAAGTGCTTGAGTTGAAATGGGGACTGGTTGGGCGTATGACGTCAAGGCCATACCTAAAAACTGAACTGTAGAATATTCGAAAGTGGAAGAAGGTTTAGTAATAGGTGGCGGTTGAGTTTGCTGTGGTGGTTGGTGTTGTGAAGTGGAACTTAATCCAATGCTAGCAAAGCGTGCATTACGCTCAGCCTCCATCTGTGCGACAAACTTGTCGTTCTGAACTGAACGCCAAGTAGTTGTTCGATCAGTAGGTTTCCCCCTGTTCGAACCTCGTCCGCGGGATCCTCTGGGTCTTCGGACTGGAAAATTATTAGCGCGTCCTCGGGAATTATGCGCTGAAGCGGGCTGATGGTAAGGAGAGGTATCCATAACTTCAGCCATAATAAGTAACGATTAACAAGAAGGATTTCTTGCGGCAGGCAAAGCATCTGCGCTAAAAATCGGAGTTTAGTAAAATAAAAGAAGTTCCTTTTATTTTCAATATTATATTCATCTTCATTTTGATATTCAATTAGTATATTGTCGAGGAATGATGCAGGAGGCGTGATGGTATTTTGGTACCTGGCCCAACTAAGGTACCAGATTACCACCATTACATGTGCACAGCAACCCACTGTTCGCCTGCCTACTATACAATTGCAACAATATTGCTTAATAGCTGCGTTACTTGTAAGAGAGCTGTTAACTAAAATATAAATAAAATATATTTTTCCGCTTATATGCCTTGACTGAATGCGGCCTCTTACTAAGTATAAATTGTCTGTTGTAGATGACAACTCTCTTAGTAGGTTGCTGTCTACCTCCCTGTATACTTCTATTTCAAATCTACCATTTGCCCTTACATGCTCTCCATAGTACGACCGTGCCTGTTTTATTTGATACGTACCTAAAGATATTAATATAAGTTCTGAATAGCTGAGCTGTGGAAAATCTGAAATGTTACTTTGGGCATCAATGCGTGTGAAAATAGCTCTACGTCTATTTAGATTATTCTGCTCCACCGCATCGGCCAAATAATTATTTATGTTCATTTTCTCATTCATTATGTTCAGTATTTCCACAGCATCAGGACGATCTGTAATAGGCAGGTGAAATCTATTCATTAGAGCTGCGGCCACTTCAAAATCTTTCATTACTTGATACATTAAAATAATCTTGCCGGAGTAATTTATAGTCTTTCTTAAAGCGGCCATTTACCACTTCTACAACCCATCGACAAATGGACACAGGTCTTGATTTATTTGCTTCTAATGTGGACATTTGAGTTTCACCCGCCTGTAATGTACCAGGCACGAATGTTCTATAACCACAGTCATTTAATATGGGCAAGGCGTCTCTAAATCCTCTATCTAATATAAATGCATCACCAGATCTAAAGAAATCTTTTAATTCAGAATTTGGTTTTTCAACCTCAGATTTAATTATCTCAGCGTCTGATGTTATTGCTGGATATGGACCCAAAACATCGATAATATGGCCATCTGTACAGACTATCATAAAAGATTTCACCAGATTGGTGTATTTGTGTAGACTATATGTCTTTTTTTGATACGAATAGTTAGAACTTTTTTGAACACATGTATATGTTCCATCAAAAATGGCCACCGGTCTTTCCTGTCCCTCGAAATTCCCAAACAAACCCTTTGGGATTAAAAGTGTTTTATTTAATGTTTGTTGCCTATTTAAATGGTGAAAACCCAAAAGGTGTGGCACAAAAAACTCCGTTAAGATGTCCCGTGCCTGTCCCATTAACACTTCCAATGAACTCCTTGGAATTTTAAACATACTTGAAATACGGTCATTAGAAAAAAAAGAAGCCTGCTTGTAGGAACCAGTGCGGAACCGCTGAGCCCACCATCCTGATGCGTCCTGCAGTACCATCGACGCAGCTGTACGTGTCCCGTCTACATCACACCACGACGGTGGAGCAGGTCGTGGAGTATGTACGATCCAAGACCAACTGGACCTTGAGGGTGGAGAGGTTGGAGTCACGCCACAACACGAACTTCAAGTCGTTTATGGTGCGAGCTCCAACTCAACACGTCGAGATCTTTCTCAAGGAAGAGTTTTGGCCGAAGGGTGTCGTGTATCGAAAATTCAGAGGAAGGATACGCGACACCACGCAGCGTAACACGATGCCGACACTTCGTGTTCATTAGTTATAATTTTAGTTTTATAATTATATGTATTAGTTTATAGATATTGTTATGTTTTAATATATAAGTATTGTATTTTCTATGGGCCTTAGTTGCCTGAATTAAATAAATAAATAAATAAAAAACAAAATAGAATCGCCAGTTCTTAATTTAATTAAGTATACACCCAGTGCAATACGTCCCTTTCTAATGTTCCTAAATGGTGTAACCTCATTAAATAGATTATTAAATTGTTCTTTATTTAGTCCAGTCCAAAAATGAACAATGCCATCATCTAAATCATCAAAATCTATAAAATATATTTATCTATCATTTTACTTAAAATCTATCATTTTACTTAAAATTTATCATTTGTTTAAGAATTTATTTGTGATATTATATTTAAGAACTTGTGGGTGTTTTTACTTTATGGGTTGGTACTTTAGTTACTCTTCCTCTAACTTCTACTGGTACTATCCCTCTTTCTACGTTTCCCGTTACCGTTGCTGGTTCAAATCGCGGTTTATCTTTTCCTCTTCTCGTATTTACTAATCCCGTATACACCGTGTAACATAATTAACGCACATCCTGAAACTACTTTGTTCAGAATCGATAACAGAATCCATTTCATTAATAAAAATAAATATTTTGTTTTACCAAAAAATTATTTAAAAATAATAAAATTGTAGACACTATTTTCATAAAACACTCGAAGTAAACGAAAATGAGCCTTAAGTCAATGCAATAAGGCTTTAGCAATTCACAGCGGTTCACACTTTCAAACACACACACAAGTTCACACTTTCAAACACACACACAAGTTCACACTTTCAAACACTAACAAAGATACATAAAAAGGACCGCCGAAATACGTAATACAATAAGAAAGAGCGAGACAGCCGCGCGCGGCGCCCGCGTGGCTCGCGCTTCCTTGTCATTAGTCATCGGCCGATCGTTATCAGTGAATGTTTGTCATTATTTGTCAAAACAAAACTTTCGCGCGCGATGTCTTTCCGGTATACTAACGTACAGTACACCGAGATGGTGAGGACTCTAGAACAGTGTGGTGATAACGTAGCATTAGCCTATGGACTTCTTTTTGTGGGGACGTGTAAAAGACCTAGTGTATTGTGACGAATCAACAAGTGCCGAGGACCTTAAAGATAGGATAGTGGCTGCTTTTGAAACAGTGAAAAAGGGACATTCTAGTGTTAAGTGAATTGCGACAACAATTGCGTAAACGAGCTTTTAAGTGCATAGAACAAGGTGGTGGACATTTTGAAAGTGTTTTAAAAACAGGACGCCGTCGTATGAGTGCCGATTAATTTTAAACATGTAAGTTTGTCATTGTTTAATTATTATGATTAATATCTTTTAAACACGCCGCCTTTGTTTAGGTACCTATCAAGTTCATCTCTATCAGCATTTTAATAACAATAACTTACGGTTATTAAAATCATTCATACTAAACAATTCTAATAATAAACATAAACAATTTTATGCAAAGACGTCATAGTATCTACGTACATAAGAATGTAGATAATCTCTTTAGGTTTTCAAATTGGTTTTAAGGGTTTTACTTTTCGTATGTTATGATTTTATGAACTTATGATAGTAGGTATTGGAGAAGCCGCGCGGGCTGCGAGACCTCCACTTTTGTGCGTCTGTGTGCGCGCGTAACGTATTGAGCAATAGGGCGCCCACGCGTTTTGCCAATTATTTGTACAAATTATTTTGACAATATGTAATAAAAACAAATATCTAAGAAAATGATAAACATGTTTCAATACATTAATTGTGGATAAAAAAGGATATTCTTTTTGGGGTGTCTGTTATTTCCGTTACACGTTGTATATTTGATCTCCTTCTAATGATTCTCCGACTTTATGTCGTTTTTCTTTATCCTGGTGCATTTTCTTGCTAAGATAGTCATATAGAAATTCTGTGCGGTCTTTATGTTCTTTAAGTAAGAATTGCATATATGCATGATCAAAATTAACGTTAAATGTACTAGATGAATTCGTACATCCAAAAATTACTTCAAAAGGTGTTAAATTAGTTGCTGAATGAATCGTATTATTATATGACATTATAGCATAAGTCATGACTGAAGCTGCGTCAGATATTTTATGCTGATATTTAGCTATTCGATATATTTCAGTTATTGTTGAATGAAATCTTTCTATGATACTCATAGAATTAGGGTTGTTAGGTGTTCCTACATGTAATTCGACTTTATAGAATATTAAAGTTTCTTTTATTAAATGATTATTAAACTCTGTTCCTGGATCACAATTTATTTTAGTTGGAACTCCGTAGTATGAGAAATATTTTATTAACGCTCGTACTGTCTCTCCTGTGGCTTTACTTTTAATTTCTGTTGCCTGTCCTAATTTTGAGAATGAGTCTACTAACGTTAAATAAGTTACTCCTTCTATAGAAAAAGTATCAATAAAAATTTCTTCGAATGGTTTACTACATGTTTTTGTTAATTGTGGTTGAGTTTTTATTCCTATCGTATTTCATTCGCTTACATACATCGCAATTATTTATTACTTCAGTAATGTCTTTGTCCATATTTGGCCAATAATAACTTCTTTTGATTCTCGCAATAGTCTCACGAATTCCTCTGTGACAAGTTTTTCCTTCGTGGTATGCAGATAAAATACTTTTACGTTCTTCTTGATTTTCTACAAAGATAACTCTTTCCGTACATTCAATTATGTTTTTACTATGATTTTGAAAAAGTTCTTCAATAGTTTTATTAAATGGAGGACTTTGGGCTTTATTGTCGTAATAGATATAATATTTCTTCCCTTTTTCTAAATTATTCATTTTAAATTCCTTGATTAATTCTACATTATTAATTGGTAATCGAACTTCTAATATTTTCTATTTAAATCTGGTTTTAGATGTTACTTCTAATTTTTCTTTCCAATTGACTATGATTATCTGATTTGGTTTTAGAATCTATTGGTTCATTAATTACACGTACTTTTTCTTTAGTGGTGTCGAAAATACTTTCAGTTTCTGATGCTGTTAAAGTTGATTCTAAATCTTGAATATCTCTATAACTTTCTTCCGAATCTATGTGTGCTTGATTAGTTGCTGCTAACGTTGGTGTTGGAGATACTGGATTTAATTCCTCCGTTGAAGTTGTACTTTCAGAACTTCGCAACATATTAACTTTAATGCGTGATAGAGCGTCAGCGTTGGTGTTCTGCTTACCGCTTCTATATATCACTTCAAAATCGTATTCTTGTAATCTTAGTCGCCAACTATTTATAGTATATATAGTGTATATATAGTATATGTAAGCTAATATTAGCTTATTTTTAAATAAGGAGTTTCCTAACCCTGCCCCGAGCAATTCTGCTTGCATTGCCGGTTTGGAGGTGCCGCTGTAATTACAGTAATAAGATACACACATTTGTCTTTTTTGGTTGCTTCGCACCTACTACTTACGTCTCCTTTCCTTTTTTACCGTTAGCATTCATAAAAAGGATTTGCATCTTTCAGATACCTTATCCTCGCCAAGTTGTTCCTGCAACTTGATATAATATTGATTTACCAAGAAGCCAAGTGCTTGAGTTGAAATGGGGACTGGTTGGGCGTATGACGTCAAGGCCATACCTAAAAACTGAACTGTAGAATATTCGAAAGTGGAAGAAGGTTTAGTAATAGGTGGCGGTTGAGTTTGCTGTGGTGGTTGGTGTTGTGAAGTGGAACTTAATCCAATGCTAGCAAAGCGTGCATTACGCTCAGCCTCCATCTGTGCGACAAACTTGTCGTTCTGAACTGAACGCCAAGTAGTTGTTCGATCAGTAGGTTTCCCCCTGTTCGAACCTCGTCCGCGGGATCCTCTGGGTCTTCGGACTGGAAAATTATTAGCGCGTCCTCGGGAATTATGCGCTGAAGCGGGCTGATGGTAAGGAGAGGTATCCATAACTTCAGCCATAATAAGTAACGATTAACAAGAAGGATTTCTTGCGGCAGGCAAAGCATCTGCGCTAAAAATCGGAGTTTAGTAAAATAAAAGAAGTTCCTTTTATTTTCAATATTATATTCATCTTCATTTTGATATTCAATTAGTATATTGTCGAGGAATGATGCAGGAGGCGTGATGGTATTTTGGTACCTGGCCCAACTAAGGTACCAGATTACCACCATTACATGTGCACAGCAACCCACTGTTCGCCTGCCTACTATACAATTGCAACAATATTGCTTAATAGCTGCGTTACTTGTAAGAGAGCTGTTAACTAAAATATAAATAAAATATATTTTTCCGCTTATATGCCTTGACTGAATGCGGCCTCTTACTAAGTATAAATTGTCTGTTGTAGATGACAACTCTCTTAGTAGGTTGCTGTCTACCTCCCTGTATACTTCTATTTCAAATCTACCATTTGCCCTTACATGCTCTCCATAGTACGACCGTGCCTGTTTTATTTGATACGTACCTAAAGATATTAATATAAGTTCTGAATAGCTGAGCTGTGGAAAATCTGAAATGTTACTTTGGGCATCAATGCGTGTGAAAATAGCTCTACGTCTATTTAGATTATTCTGCTCCACCGCATCGGCCAAATAATTATTTATGTTCATTTTCTCATTCATTATGTTCAGTATTTCCACAGCATCAGGACGATCTGTAATAGGCAGGTGAAATCTATTCATTAGAGCTGCGGCCACTTCAAAATCTTTCATTACTTGATACATTAAAATAATCTTGCCGGAGTAATTTATAGTCTTTCTTAAAGCGGCCATTTACCACTTCTACAACCCATCGACAAATGGACACAGGTCTTGATTTATTTGCTTCTAATGTGGACATTTGAGTTTCACCCGCCTGTAATGTACCAGGCACGAATGTTCTATAACCACAGTCATTTAATATGGGCAAGGCGTCTCTAAATCCTCTATCTAATATAAATGCATCACCAGATCTAAAGAAATCTTTTAATTCAGAATTTGGTTTTTCAACCTCAGATTTAATTATCTCAGCGTCTGATGTTATTGCTGGATATGGACCCAAAACATCGATAATATGGCCATCTGTACAGACTATCATAAAAGATTTCACCAGATTGGTGTATTTGTGTAGACTATATGTCTTTTTTTGATACGAATAGTTAGAACTTTTTTGAACACATGTATATGTTCCATCAAAAATGGCCACCGGTCTTTCCTGTCCCTCGAAATTCCCAAACAAACCCTTTGGGATTAAAAGTGTTTTATTTAATGTTTGTTGCCTATTTAAATGGTGAAAACCCAAAAGGTGTGGCACAAAAAACTCCGTTAAGATGTCCCGTGCCTGTCCCATTAACACTTCCAATGAACTCCTTGGAATTTTAAACATACTTGAAATACGGTCATTAGAAAAAAAAGAAGCCTGCTTGTAGGAACCAGTGCGGAACCGCTGAGCCCACCATCCTGATGCGTCCTGCAGTACCATCGACGCAGCTGTACGTGTCCCGTCTACATCACACCACGACGGTGGAGCAGGTCGTGGAGTATGTACGATCCAAGACCAACTGGACCTTGAGGGTGGAGAGGTTGGAGTCACGCCACAACACGAACTTCAAGTCGTTTATGGTGCGAGCTCCAACTCAACACGTCGAGATCTTTCTCAAGGAAGAGTTTTGGCCGAAGGGTGTCGTGTATCGAAAATTCAGAGGAAGGATACGCGACACCACGCAGCGTAACACGATGCCGACACTTCGTGTTCATTAGTTATAATTTTAGTTTTATAATTATATGTATTAGTTTATAGATATTGTTATGTTTTAATATATAAGTATTGTATTTTCTATGGGCCTTAGTTGCCTGAATTAAATAAATAAATAAATAAAAAACAAAATAGAATCGCCAGTTCTTAATTTAATTAAGTATACACCCAGTGCAATACGTCCCTTTCTAATGTTCCTAAATGGTGTAACCTCATTAAATAGATTATTAAATTGTTCTTTATTTAGTCCAGTCCAAAAATGAACAATGCCATCATCTAAATCATCAAAATCTATAAAATATATTTATCTATCATTTTACTTAAAATCTATCATTTTACTTAAAATTTATCATTTGTTTAAGAATTTATTTGTGATATTATATTTAAGAACTTGTGGGTGTTTTTACTTTATGGGTTGGTACTTTAGTTACTCTTCCTCTAACTTCTACTGGTACTATCCCTCGTTCTACGTTTCCCGTTACCGTTGCTGGTTCAAATCGCGGTTTATCTTTTCCTCTTCTCGTATTTACTAATCCCGTATACACCGTGTAACATAATTAACGCACATCCTGAAACTACTTTGTTCAGAATCGATAACAGAATCCATTTCATTAATAAAAATAAATATTTTGTTTTACCAAAAAATTATTTAAAAATAATAAAATTGTAGACACTATTTTCATAAAACACTCGAAGTAAACGAAAATGAGCCTTAAGTCAATGCAATAAGGCTTTAGCAATTCACAGCGGTTCACACTTTCAAACACACACACAAGTTCACACTTTCAAACACACACACAAGTTCACACTTTCAAACACTAACAAAGATACATAAAAAGGACCGCCGAAATACGTAATACAATAAGAAAGAGCGAGACAGCCGCGCGCGGCGCCCGCGTGGCTCGCGCTTCCTTGTCATTAGTCATCGGCCGATCGTTATCAGTGAATGTTTGTCATTATTTGTCAAAACAAAACTTTCGCGCGCGATGTCTTTCCGGTATACTAACGTACAGTACACCGAGATGGTGAGGACTCTAGAACAGTGTGGTGATAACGTAGCATTAGCCTATGGACTTCTTTTTGTGGGGACGTGTAAAAGACCTAGTGTATTGTGACGAATCAACAAGTGCCGAGGACCTTAAAGATAGGATAGTGGCTGCTTTTGAAACAGTGAAAAAGGGACATTCTAGTGTTAAGTGAATTGCGACAACAATTGCGTAAACGAGCTTTTAAGTGCATAGAACAAGGTGGTGGACATTTTGAAAGTGTTTTAAAAACAGGACGCCGTCGTATGAGTGCCGATTAATTTTAAACATGTAAGTTTGTCATTGTTTAATTATTATGATTAATATCTTTTAAACACGCCGCCTTTGTTTAGGTACCTATCAAGTTCATCTCTATCAGCATTTTAATAACAATAACTTACGGTTATTAAAATCATTCATACTAAACAATTCTAATAATAAACATAAACAATTTTATGCAAAGACGTCATAGTATCTACGTACATAAGAATGTAGATAATCTCTTTAGGTTTTCAAATTGGTTTTAAGGGTTTTACTTTTCGTATGTTATGATTTTATGAACTTATGATAGTAGGTATTGGAGAAGCCGCGCGGGCTGCGAGACCTCCACTTTTGTGCGTCTGTGTGCGCGCGTAACGTATTGAGCAATAGGGCGCCCACGCGTTTTGCCAATTATTTGTACAAATTATTTTGACAATATGTAATAAAAACAAATATCTAAGAAAATGATAAACATGTTTCAATACATTAATTGTGGATAAAAAAGGATATTCTTTTTGGGGTGTCTGTTATTTCCGTTACACGTTGTATATTTGATCTCCTTCTAATGATTCTCCGACTTTATGTCGTTTTTCTTTATCCTGGTGCATTTTCTTGCTAAGATAGTCATATAGAAATTCTGTGCGGTCTTTATGTTCTTTAAGTAAGAATTGCATATATGCATGATCAAAATTAACGTTAAATGTACTAGATGAATTCGTACATCCAAAAATTACTTCAAAAGGTGTTAAATTAGTTGCTGAATGAATCGTATTATTATATGACATTATAGCATAAGTCATGACTGAAGCTGCGTCAGATATTTTATGCTGATATTTAGCTATTCGATATATTTCAGTTATTGTTGAATGAAATCTTTCTATGATACTCATAGAATTAGGGTTGTTAGGTGTTCCTACATGTAATTCGACTTTATAGAATATTAAAGTTTCTTTTATTAAATGATTATTAAACTCTGTTCCTGGATCACAATTTATTTTAGTTGGAACTCCGTAGTATGAGAAATATTTTATTAACGCTCGTACTGTCTCTCCTGTGGCTTTACTTTTAATTTCTGTTGCCTGTCCTAATTTTGAGAATGAGTCTACTAACGTTAAATAAGTTACTCCTTCTATAGAAAAAGTATCAATAAAAATTTCTTCGAATGGTTTACTACATGTTTTTGTTAATTGTGGTTGAGTTTTTATTCCTATCGTATTTCATTCGCTTACATACATCGCAATTATTTATTACTTCAGTAATGTCTTTGTCCATATTTGGCCAATAATAACTTCTTTTGATTCTCGCAATAGTCTCACGAATTCCTCTGTGACAAGTTTTTCCTTCGTGGTATGCAGATAAAATACTTTTACGTTCTTCTTGATTTTCTACAAAGATAACTCTTTCCGTACATTCAATTATGTTTTTACTATGATTTTGAAAAAGTTCTTCAATAGTTTTATTAAATGGAGGACTTTGGGCTTTATTGTCGTAATAGATATAATATTTCTTCCCTTTTTCTAAATTATTCATTTTAAATTCCTTGATTAATTCTACATTATTAATTGGTAATCGAACTTCTAATATTTTCTATTTAAATCTGGTTTTAGATGTTACTTCTAATTTTTCTTTCCAATTGACTATGATTATCTGATTTGGTTTTAGAATCTATTGGTTCATTAATTACACGTACTTTTTCTTTAGTGGTGTCGAAAATACTTTCAGTTTCTGATGCTGTTAAAGTTGATTCTAAATCTTGAATATCTCTATAACTTTCTTCCGAATCTATGTGTGCTTGATTAGTTGCTGCTAACGTTGGTGTTGGAGATACTGGATTTAATTCCTCCGTTGAAGTTGTACTTTCAGAACTTCGCAACATATTAACTTTAATGCGTGATAGAGCGTCAGCGTTGGTGTTCTGCTTACCGCTTCTATATATCACTTCAAAATCGTATTCTTGTAATCTTAGTCGCCAACTATTTATAGTATATATAGTGTATATATAGTATATGTAAGCTAATATTAGCTTATTTTTAAATAAGGAGTTTCCTAACCCTGCCCCGAGCAATTCTGCTTGCATTGCCGGTTTGGAGGTGCCGCTGTAATTACAGTAATAAGATACACACATTTGTCTTTTTTGGTTGCTTCGCACCTACTACTTACGTCTCCTTTCCTTTTTTACCGTTAGCATTCATAAAAAGGATTTGCATCTTTCAGATACCTTATCCTCGCCAAGTTGTTCCTGCAACTTGATATAATATTGATTTACCAAGAAGCCAAGTGCTTGAGTTGAAATGGGGACTGGTTGGGCGTATGACGTCAAGGCCATACCTAAAAACTGAACTGTAGAATATTCGAAAGTGGAAGAAGGTTTAGTAATAGGTGGCGGTTGAGTTTGCTGTGGTGGTTGGTGTTGTGAAGTGGAACTTAATCCAATGCTAGCAAAGCGTGCATTACGCTCAGCCTCCATCTGTGCGACAAACTTGTCGTTCTGAACTGAACGCCAAGTAGTTGTTCGATCAGTAGGTTTCCCCCTGTTCGAACCTCGTCCGCGGGATCCTCTGGGTCTTCGGACTGGAAAATTATTAGCGCGTCCTCGGGAATTATGCGCTGAAGCGGGCTGATGGTAAGGAGAGGTATCCATAACTTCAGCCATAATAAGTAACGATTAACAAGAAGGATTTCTTGCGGCAGGCAAAGCATCTGCGCTAAAAATCGGAGTTTAGTAAAATAAAAGAAGTTCCTTTTATTTTCAATATTATATTCATCTTCATTTTGATATTCAATTAGTATATTGTCGAGGAATGATGCAGGAGGCGTGATGGTATTTTGGTACCTGGCCCAACTAAGGTACCAGATTACCACCATTACATGTGCACAGCAACCCACTGTTCGCCTGCCTACTATACAATTGCAACAATATTGCTTAATAGCTGCGTTACTTGTAAGAGAGCTGTTAACTAAAATATAAATAAAATATATTTTTCCGCTTATATGCCTTGACTGAATGCGGCCTCTTACTAAGTATAAATTGTCTGTTGTAGATGACAACTCTCTTAGTAGGTTGCTGTCTACCTCCCTGTATACTTCTATTTCAAATCTACCATTTGCCCTTACATGCTCTCCATAGTACGACCGTGCCTGTTTTATTTGATACGTACCTAAAGATATTAATATAAGTTCTGAATAGCTGAGCTGTGGAAAATCTGAAATGTTACTTTGGGCATCAATGCGTGTGAAAATAGCTCTACGTCTATTTAGATTATTCTGCTCCACCGCATCGGCCAAATAATTATTTATGTTCATTTTCTCATTCATTATGTTCAGTATTTCCACAGCATCAGGACGATCTGTAATAGGCAGGTGAAATCTATTCATTAGAGCTGCGGCCACTTCAAAATCTTTCATTACTTGATACATTAAAATAATCTTGCCGGAGTAATTTATAGTCTTTCTTAAAGCGGCCATTTACCACTTCTACAACCCATCGACAAATGGACACAGGTCTTGATTTATTTGCTTCTAATGTGGACATTTGAGTTTCACCCGCCTGTAATGTACCAGGCACGAATGTTCTATAACCACAGTCATTTAATATGGGCAAGGCGTCTCTAAATCCTCTATCTAATATAAATGCATCACCAGATCTAAAGAAATCTTTTAATTCAGAATTTGGTTTTTCAACCTCAGATTTAATTATCTCAGCGTCTGATGTTATTGCTGGATATGGACCCAAAACATCGATAATATGGCCATCTGTACAGACTATCATAAAAGATTTCACCAGATTGGTGTATTTGTGTAGACTATATGTCTTTTTTTGATACGAATAGTTAGAACTTTTTTGAACACATGTATATGTTCCATCAAAAATGGCCACCGGTCTTTCCTGTCCCTCGAAATTCCCAAACAAACCCTTTGGGATTAAAAGTGTTTTATTTAATGTTTGTTGCCTATTTAAATGGTGAAAACCCAAAAGGTGTGGCACAAAAAACTCCGTTAAGATGTCCCGTGCCTGTCCCATTAACACTTCCAATGAACTCCTTGGAATTTTAAACATACTTGAAATACGGTCATTAGAAAAAAAAGAAGCCTGCTTGTAGGAACCAGTGCGGAACCGCTGAGCCCACCATCCTGATGCGTCCTGCAGTACCATCGACGCAGCTGTACGTGTCCCGTCTACATCACACCACGACGGTGGAGCAGGTCGTGGAGTATGTACGATCCAAGACCAACTGGACCTTGAGGGTGGAGAGGTTGGAGTCACGCCACAACACGAACTTCAAGTCGTTTATGGTGCGAGCTCCAACTCAACACGTCGAGATCTTTCTCAAGGAAGAGTTTTGGCCGAAGGGTGTCGTGTATCGAAAATTCAGAGGAAGGATACGCGACACCACGCAGCGTAACACGATGCCGACACTTCGTGTTCATTAGTTATAATTTTAGTTTTATAATTATATGTATTGGTTTATAGATATTGTTATGTTTTAATATATAAGTATTGTATTTTCTATGGGCCTTAGTTGCCTGAATTAAATAAATAAATAAATAAAAAACAAAATAGAATCGCCAGTTCTTAATTTAATTAAGTATACACCCAGTGCAATACGTCCCTTTCTAATGTTCCTAAATGGTGTAACCTCATTAAATAGATTATTAAATTGTTCTTTATTTAGTCCAGTCCAAAAATGAACAATGCCATCATCTAAATCATCAAAATCTATAAAATATATTTATCTATCATTTTACTTAAAATCTATCATTTTACTTAAAATTTATCATTTGTTTAAGAATTTATTTGTGATATTATATTTAAGAACTTGTGGGTGTTTTTACTTTATGGGTTGGTACTTTAGTTACTCTTCCTCTAACTTCTACTGGTACTATCCCTCTTTCTACGTTTCCCGTTACCGTTGCTGGTTCAAATCGCGGTTTATCTTTTCCTCTTCTCGTATTTACTAATCCCGTATACACCGTGTAACATAATTAACGCACATCCTGAAACTACTTTGTTCAGAATCGATAACAGAATCCATTTCATTAATAAAAATAAATATTTTGTTTTACCAAAAAATTATTTAAAAATAATAAAATTGTAGACACTATTTTCATAAAACACTCGAAGTAAACGAAAATGAGCCTTAAGTCAATGCAATAAGGCTTTAGCAATTCACAGCGGTTCACACTTTCAAACACACACACAAGTTCACACTTTCAAACACACACACAAGTTCACACTTTCAAACACTAACAAAGATACATAAAAAGGACCGCCGAAATACGTAATACAATAAGAAAGAGCGAGACAGCCGCGCGCGGCGCCCGCGTGGCTCGCGCTTCCTTGTCATTAGTCATCGGCCGATCGTTATCAGTGAATGTTTGTCATTATTTGTCAAAACAAAACTTTCGCGCGCGATGTCTTTCCGGTATACTAACGTACAGTACACCGAGATGGTGAGGACTCTAGAACAGTGTGGTGATAACGTAGCATTAGCCTATGGACTTCTTTTTGTGGGGACGTGTAAAAGACCTAGTGTATTGTGACGAATCAACAAGTGCCGAGGACCTTAAAGATAGGATAGTGGCTGCTTTTGAAACAGTGAAAAAGGGACATTCTAGTGTTAAGTGAATTGCGACAACAATTGCGTAAACGAGCTTTTAAGTGCATAGAACAAGGTGGTGGACATTTTGAAAGTGTTTTAAAAACAGGACGCCGTCGTATGAGTGCCGATTAATTTTAAACATGTAAGTTTGTCATTGTTTAATTATTATGATTAATATCTTTTAAACACGCCGCCTTTGTTTAGGTACCTATCAAGTTCATCTCTATCAGCATTTTAATAACAATAACTTACGGTTATTAAAATCATTCATACTAAACAATTCTAATAATAAACATAAACAATTTTATGCAAAGACGTCATAGTATCTACGTACATAAGAATGTAGATAATCTCTTTAGGTTTTCAAATTGGTTTTAAGGGTTTTACTTTTCGTATGTTATGATTTTATGAACTTATGATAGTAGGTATTGGAGAAGCCGCGCGGGCTGCGAGACCTCCACTTTTGTGCGTCTGTGTGCGCGCGTAACGTATTGAGCAATAGGGCGCCCACGCGTTTTGCCAATTATTTGTACAAATTATTTTGACAATATGTAATAAAAACAAATATCTAAGAAAATGATAAACATGTTTCAATACATTAATTGTGGATAAAAAAGGATATTCTTTTTGGGGTGTCTGTTATTTCCGTTACACGTTGTATATTTGATCTCCTTCTAATGATTCTCCGACTTTATGTCGTTTTTCTTTATCCTGGTGCATTTTCTTGCTAAGATAGTCATATAGAAATTCTGTGCGGTCTTTATGTTCTTTAAGTAAGAATTGCATATATGCATGATCAAAATTAACGTTAAATGTACTAGATGAATTCGTACATCCAAAAATTACTTCAAAAGGTGTTAAATTAGTTGCTGAATGAATCGTATTATTATATGACATTATAGCATAAGTCATGACTGAAGCTGCGTCAGATATTTTATGCTGATATTTAGCTATTCGATATATTTCAGTTATTGTTGAATGAAATCTTTCTATGATACTCATAGAATTAGGGTTGTTAGGTGTTCCTACATGTAATTCGACTTTATAGAATATTAAAGTTTCTTTTATTAAATGATTATTAAACTCTGTTCCTGGATCACAATTTATTTTAGTTGGAACTCCGTAGTATGAGAAATATTTTATTAACGCTCGTACTGTCTCTCCTGTGGCTTTACTTTTAATTTCTGTTGCCTGTCCTAATTTTGAGAATGAGTCTACTAACGTTAAATAAGTTACTCCTTCTATAGAAAAAGTATCAATAAAAATTTCTTCGAATGGTTTACTACATGTTTTTGTTAATTGTGGTTGAGTTTTTATTCCTATCGTATTTCATTCGCTTACATACATCGCAATTATTTATTACTTCAGTAATGTCTTTGTCCATATTTGGCCAATAATAACTTCTTTTGATTCTCGCAATAGTCTCACGAATTCCTCTGTGACAAGTTTTTCCTTCGTGGTATGCAGATAAAATACTTTTACGTTCTTCTTGATTTTCTACAAAGATAACTCTTTCCGTACATTCAATTATGTTTTTACTATGATTTTGAAAAAGTTCTTCAATAGTTTTATTAAATGGAGGACTTTGGGCTTTATTGTCGTAATAGATATAATATTTCTTCCCTTTTTCTAAATTATTCATTTTAAATTCCTTGATTAATTCTACATTATTAATTGGTAATCGAACTTCTAATATTTTCTATTTAAATCTGGTTTTAGATGTTACTTCTAATTTTTCTTTCCAATTGACTATGATTATCTGATTTGGTTTTAGAATCTATTGGTTCATTAATTACACGTACTTTTTCTTTAGTGGTGTCGAAAATACTTTCAGTTTCTGATGCTGTTAAAGTTGATTCTAAATCTTGAATATCTCTATAACTTTCTTCCGAATCTATGTGTGCTTGATTAGTTGCTGCTAACGTTGGTGTTGGAGATACTGGATTTAATTCCTCCGTTGAAGTTGTACTTTCAGAACTTCGCAACATATTAACTTTAATGCGTGATAGAGCGTCAGCGTTGGTGTTCTGCTTACCGCTTCTATATATCACTTCAAAATCGTATTCTTGTAATCTTAGTCGCCAACTATTTATAGTATATATAGTGTATATATAGTATATGTAAGCTAATATTAGCTTATTTTTAAATAAGGAGTTTCCTAACCCTGCCCCGAGCAATTCTGCTTGCATTGCCGGTTTGGAGGTGCCGCTGTAATTACAGTAATAAGATACACACATTTGTCTTTTTTGGTTGCTTCGCACCTACTACTTACGTCTCCTTTCCTTTTTTACCGTTAGCATTCATAAAAAGGATTTGCATCTTTCAGATACCTTATCCTCGCCAAGTTGTTCCTGCAACTTGATATAATATTGATTTACCAAGAAGCCAAGTGCTTGAGTTGAAATGGGGACTGGTTGGGCGTATGACGTCAAGGCCATACCTAAAAACTGAACTGTAGAATATTCGAAAGTGGAAGAAGGTTTAGTAATAGGTGGCGGTTGAGTTTGCTGTGGTGGTTGGTGTTGTGAAGTGGAACTTAATCCAATGCTAGCAAAGCGTGCATTACGCTCAGCCTCCATCTGTGCGACAAACTTGTCGTTCTGAACTGAACGCCAAGTAGTTGTTCGATCAGTAGGTTTCCCCCTGTTCGAACCTCGTCCGCGGGATCCTCTGGGTCTTCGGACTGGAAAATTATTAGCGCGTCCTCGGGAATTATGCGCTGAAGCGGGCTGATGGTAAGGAGAGGTATCCATAACTTCAGCCATAATAAGTAACGATTAACAAGAAGGATTTCTTGCGGCAGGCAAAGCATCTGCGCTAAAAATCGGAGTTTAGTAAAATAAAAGAAGTTCCTTTTATTTTCAATATTATATTCATCTTCATTTTGATATTCAATTAGTATATTGTCGAGGAATGATGCAGGAGGCGTGATGGTATTTTGGTACCTGGCCCAACTAAGGTACCAGATTACCACCATTACATGTGCACAGCAACCCACTGTTCGCCTGCCTACTATACAATTGCAACAATATTGCTTAATAGCTGCGTTACTTGTAAGAGAGCTGTTAACTAAAATATAAATAAAATATATTTTTCCGCTTATATGCCTTGACTGAATGCGGCCTCTTACTAAGTATAAATTGTCTGTTGTAGATGACAACTCTCTTAGTAGGTTGCTGTCTACCTCCCTGTATACTTCTATTTCAAATCTACCATTTGCCCTTACATGCTCTCCATAGTACGACCGTGCCTGTTTTATTTGATACGTACCTAAAGATATTAATATAAGTTCTGAATAGCTGAGCTGTGGAAAATCTGAAATGTTACTTTGGGCATCAATGCGTGTGAAAATAGCTCTACGTCTATTTAGATTATTCTGCTCCACCGCATCGGCCAAATAATTATTTATGTTCATTTTCTCATTCATTATGTTCAGTATTTCCACAGCATCAGGACGATCTGTAATAGGCAGGTGAAATCTATTCATTAGA
This sequence comes from Chrysodeixis includens, assembly GCA_941860345.1. Lineage (NCBI taxonomy): Eukaryota > Metazoa > Arthropoda > Insecta > Lepidoptera > Noctuidae > Chrysodeixis > Chrysodeixis includens. The sequence goes on from CALNXA010000015.1 coordinate 54,026, forward strand.
GCTGCGGCCACTTCAAAATCTTTCATTACTTGATACATTAAAATAATCTTGCCGGAGTAATTTATAGTCTTTCTTAAAGCGGCCATTTACCACTTCTACAACCCATCGACAAATGGACACAGGTCTTGATTTATTTGCTTCTAATGTGGACATTTGAGTTTCACCCGCCTGTAATGTACCAGGCACGAATGTTCTATAACCACAGTCATTTAATATGGGCAAGGCGTCTCTAAATCCTCTATCTAATATAAATGCATCACCAGATCTAAAGAAATCTTTTAATTCAGAATTTGGTTTTTCAACCTCAGATTTAATTATCTCAGCGTCTGATGTTATTGCTGGATATGGACCCAAAACATCGATAATATGGCCATCTGTACAGACTATCATAAAAGATTTCACCAGATTGGTGTATTTGTGTAGACTATATGTCTTTTTTTGATACGAATAGTTAGAACTTTTTTGAACACATGTATATGTTCCATCAAAAATGGCCACCGGTCTTTCCTGTCCCTCGAAATTCCCAAACAAACCCTTTGGGATTAAAAGTGTTTTATTTAATGTTTGTTGCCTATTTAAATGGTGAAAACCCAAAAGGTGTGGCACAAAAAACTCCGTTAAGATGTCCCGTGCCTGTCCCATTAACACTTCCAATGAACTCCTTGGAATTTTAAACATACTTGAAATACGGTCATTAGAAAAAAAAGAAGCCTGCTTGTAGGAACCAGTGCGGAACCGCTGAGCCCACCATCCTGATGCGTCCTGCAGTACCATCGACGCAGCTGTACGTGTCCCGTCTACATCACACCACGACGGTGGAGCAGGTCGTGGAGTATGTACGATCCAAGACCAACTGGACCTTGAGGGTGGAGAGGTTGGAGTCACGCCACAACACGAACTTCAAGTCGTTTATGGTGCGAGCTCCAACTCAACACGTCGAGATCTTTCTCAAGGAAGAGTTTTGGCCGAAGGGTGTCGTGTATCGAAAATTCAGAGGAAGGATACGCGACACCACGCAGCGTAACACGATGCCGACACTTCGTGTTCATTAGTTATAATTTTAGTTTTATAATTATATGTATTAGTTTATAGATATTGTTATGTTTTAATATATAAGTATTGTATTTTCTATGGGCCTTAGTTGCCTGAATTAAATAAATAAATAAATAAAAAACAAAATAGAATCGCCAGTTCTTAATTTAATTAAGTATACACCCAGTGCAATACGTCCCTTTCTAATGTTCCTAAATGGTGTAACCTCATTAAATAGATTATTAAATTGTTCTTTATTTAGTCCAGTCCAAAAATGAACAATGCCATCATCTAAATCATCAAAATCTATAAAATATATTTATCTATCATTTTACTTAAAATCTATCATTTTACTTAAAATTTATCATTTGTTTAAGAATTTATTTGTGATATTATATTTAAGAACTTGTGGGTGTTTTTACTTTATGGGTTGGTACTTTAGTTACTCTTCCTCTAACTTCTACTGGTACTATCCCTCTTTCTACGTTTCCCGTTACCGTTGCTGGTTCAAATCGCGGTTTATCTTTTCCTCTTCTCGTATTTACTAATCCCGTATACACCGTGTAACATAATTAACGCACATCCTGAAACTACTTTGTTCAGAATCGATAACAGAATCCATTTCATTAATAAAAATAAATATTTTGTTTTACCAAAAAATTATTTAAAAATAATAAAATTGTAGACACTATTTTCATAAAACACTCGAAGTAAACGAAAATGAGCCTTAAGTCAATGCAATAAGGCTTTAGCAATTCACAGCGGTTCACACTTTCAAACACACACACAAGTTCACACTTTCAAACACACACACAAGTTCACACTTTCAAACACTAACAAAGATACATAAAAAGGACCGCCGAAATACGTAATACAATAAGAAAGAGCGAGACAGCCGCGCGCGGCGCCCGCGTGGCTCGCGCTTCCTTGTCATTAGTCATCGGCCGATCGTTATCAGTGAATGTTTGTCATTATTTGTCAAAACAAAACTTTCGCGCGCGATGTCTTTCCGGTATACTAACGTACAGTACACCGAGATGGTGAGGACTCTAGAACAGTGTGGTGATAACGTAGCATTAGCCTATGGACTTCTTTTTGTGGGGACGTGTAAAAGACCTAGTGTATTGTGACGAATCAACAAGTGCCGAGGACCTTAAAGATAGGATAGTGGCTGCTTTTGAAACAGTGAAAAAGGGACATTCTAGTGTTAAGTGAATTGCGACAACAATTGCGTAAACGAGCTTTTAAGTGCATAGAACAAGGTGGTGGACATTTTGAAAGTGTTTTAAAAACAGGACGCCGTCGTATGAGTGCCGATTAATTTTAAACATGTAAGTTTGTCATTGTTTAATTATTATGATTAATATCTTTTAAACACGCCGCCTTTGTTTAGGTACCTATCAAGTTCATCTCTATCAGCATTTTAATAACAATAACTTACGGTTATTAAAATCATTCATACTAAACAATTCTAATAATAAACATAAACAATTTTATGCAAAGACGTCATAGTATCTACGTACATAAGAATGTAGATAATCTCTTTAGGTTTTCAAATTGGTTTTAAGGGTTTTACTTTTCGTATGTTATGATTTTATGAACTTATGATAGTAGGTATTGGAGAAGCCGCGCGGGCTGCGAGACCTCCACTTTTGTGCGTCTGTGTGCGCGCGTAACGTATTGAGCAATAGGGCGCCCACGCGTTTTGCCAATTATTTGTACAAATTATTTTGACAATATGTAATAAAAACAAATATCTAAGAAAATGATAAACATGTTTCAATACATTAATTGTGGATAAAAAAGGATATTCTTTTTGGGGTGTCTGTTATTTCCGTTACACGTTGTATATTTGATCTCCTTCTAATGATTCTCCGACTTTATGTCGTTTTTCTTTATCCTGGTGCATTTTCTTGCTAAGATAGTCATATAGAAATTCTGTGCGGTCTTTATGTTCTTTAAGTAAGAATTGCATATATGCATGATCAAAATTAACGTTAAATGTACTAGATGAATTCGTACATCCAAAAATTACTTCAAAAGGTGTTAAATTAGTTGCTGAATGAATCGTATTATTATATGACATTATAGCATAAGTCATGACTGAAGCTGCGTCAGATATTTTATGCTGATATTTAGCTATTCGATATATTTCAGTTATTGTTGAATGAAATCTTTCTATGATACTCATAGAATTAGGGTTGTTAGGTGTTCCTACATGTAATTCGACTTTATAGAATATTAAAGTTTCTTTTATTAAATGATTATTAAACTCTGTTCCTGGATCACAATTTATTTTAGTTGGAACTCCGTAGTATGAGAAATATTTTATTAACGCTCGTACTGTCTCTCCTGTGGCTTTACTTTTAATTTCTGTTGCCTGTCCTAATTTTGAGAATGAGTCTACTAACGTTAAATAAGTTACTCCTTCTATAGAAAAAGTATCAATAAAAATTTCTTCGAATGGTTTACTACATGTTTTTGTTAATTGTGGTTGAGTTTTTATTCCTATCGTATTTCATTCGCTTACATACATCGCAATTATTTATTACTTCAGTAATGTCTTTGTCCATATTTGGCCAATAATAACTTCTTTTGATTCTCGCAATAGTCTCACGAATTCCTCTGTGACAAGTTTTTCCTTCGTGGTATGCAGATAAAATACTTTTACGTTCTTCTTGATTTTCTACAAAGATAACTCTTTCCGTACATTCAATTATGTTTTTACTATGATTTTGAAAAAGTTCTTCAATAGTTTTATTAAATGGAGGACTTTGGGCTTTATTGTCGTAATAGATATAATATTTCTTCCCTTTTTCTAAATTATTCATTTTAAATTCCTTGATTAATTCTACATTATTAATTGGTAATCGAACTTCTAATATTTTCTATTTAAATCTGGTTTTAGATGTTACTTCTAATTTTTCTTTCCAATTGACTATGATTATCTGATTTGGTTTTAGAATCTATTGGTTCATTAATTACACGTACTTTTTCTTTAGTGGTGTCGAAAATACTTTCAGTTTCTGATGCTGTTAAAGTTGATTCTAAATCTTGAATATCTCTATAACTTTCTTCCGAATCTATGTGTGCTTGATTAGTTGCTGCTAACGTTGGTGTTGGAGATACTGGATTTAATTCCTCCGTTGAAGTTGTACTTTCAGAACTTCGCAACATATTAACTTTAATGCGTGATAGAGCGTCAGCGTTGGTGTTCTGCTTACCGCTTCTATATATCACTTCAAAATCGTATTCTTGTAATCTTAGTCGCCAACTATTTATAGTATATATAGTGTATATATAGTATATGTAAGCTAATATTAGCTTATTTTTAAATAAGGAGTTTCCTAACCCTGCCCCGAGCAATTCTGCTTGCATTGCCGGTTTGGAGGTGCCGCTGTAATTACAGTAATAAGATACACACATTTGTCTTTTTTGGTTGCTTCGCACCTACTACTTACGTCTCCTTTCCTTTTTTACCGTTAGCATTCATAAAAAGGATTTGCATCTTTCAGATACCTTATCCTCGCCAAGTTGTTCCTGCAACTTGATATAATATTGATTTACCAAGAAGCCAAGTGCTTGAGTTGAAATGGGGACTGGTTGGGCGTATGACGTCAAGGCCATACCTAAAAACTGAACTGTAGAATATTCGAAAGTGGAAGAAGGTTTAGTAATAGGTGGCGGTTGAGTTTGCTGTGGTGGTTGGTGTTGTGAAGTGGAACTTAATCCAATGCTAGCAAAGCGTGCATTACGCTCAGCCTCCATCTGTGCGACAAACTTGTCGTTCTGAACTGAACGCCAAGTAGTTGTTCGATCAGTAGGTTTCCCCCTGTTCGAACCTCGTCCGCGGGATCCTCTGGGTCTTCGGACTGGAAAATTATTAGCGCGTCCTCGGGAATTATGCGCTGAAGCGGGCTGATGGTAAGGAGAGGTATCCATAACTTCAGCCATAATAAGTAACGATTAACAAGAAGGATTTCTTGCGGCAGGCAAAGCATCTGCGCTAAAAATCGGAGTTTAGTAAAATAAAAGAAGTTCCTTTTATTTTCAATATTATATTCATCTTCATTTTGATATTCAATTAGTATATTGTCGAGGAATGATGCAGGAGGCGTGATGGTATTTTGGTACCTGGCCCAACTAAGGTACCAGATTACCACCATTACATGTGCACAGCAACCCACTGTTCGCCTGCCTACTATACAATTGCAACAATATTGCTTAATAGCTGCGTTACTTGTAAGAGAGCTGTTAACTAAAATATAAATAAAATATATTTTTCCGCTTATATGCCTTGACTGAATGCGGCCTCTTACTAAGTATAAATTGTCTGTTGTAGATGACAACTCTCTTAGTAGGTTGCTGTCTACCTCCCTGTATACTTCTATTTCAAATCTACCATTTGCCCTTACATGCTCTCCATAGTACGACCGTGCCTGTTTTATTTGATACGTACCTAAAGATATTAATATAAGTTCTGAATAGCTGAGCTGTGGAAAATCTGAAATGTTACTTTGGGCATCAATGCGTGTGAAAATAGCTCTACGTCTATTTAGATTATTCTGCTCCACCGCATCGGCCAAATAATTATTTATGTTCATTTTCTCATTCATTATGTTCAGTATTTCCACAGCATCAGGACGATCTGTAATAGGCAGGTGAAATCTATTCATTAGAGCTGCGGCCACTTCAAAATCTTTCATTACTTGATACATTAAAATAATCTTGCCGGAGTAATTTATAGTCTTTCTTAAAGCGGCCATTTACCACTTCTACAACCCATCGACAAATGGACACAGGTCTTGATTTATTTGCTTCTAATGTGGACATTTGAGTTTCACCCGCCTGTAATGTACCAGGCACGAATGTTCTATAACCACAGTCATTTAATATGGGCAAGGCGTCTCTAAATCCTCTATCTAATATAAATGCATCACCAGATCTAAAGAAATCTTTTAATTCAGAATTTGGTTTTTCAACCTCAGATTTAATTATCTCAGCGTCTGATGTTATTGCTGGATATGGACCCAAAACATCGATAATATGGCCATCTGTACAGACTATCATAAAAGATTTCACCAGATTGGTGTATTTGTGTAGACTATATGTCTTTTTTTGATACGAATAGTTAGAACTTTTTTGAACACATGTATATGTTCCATCAAAAATGGCCACCGGTCTTTCCTGTCCCTCGAAATTCCCAAACAAACCCTTTGGGATTAAAAGTGTTTTATTTAATGTTTGTTGCCTATTTAAATGGTGAAAACCCAAAAGGTGTGGCACAAAAAACTCCGTTAAGATGTCCCGTGCCTGTCCCATTAACACTTCCAATGAACTCCTTGGAATTTTAAACATACTTGAAATACGGTCATTAGAAAAAAAAGAAGCCTGCTTGTAGGAACCAGTGCGGAACCGCTGAGCCCACCATCCTGATGCGTCCTGCAGTACCATCGACGCAGCTGTACGTGTCCCGTCTACATCACACCACGACGGTGGAGCAGGTCGTGGAGTATGTACGATCCAAGACCAACTGGACCTTGAGGGTGGAGAGGTTGGAGTCACGCCACAACACGAACTTCAAGTCGTTTATGGTGCGAGCTCCAACTCAACACGTCGAGATCTTTCTCAAGGAAGAGTTTTGGCCGAAGGGTGTCGTGTATCGAAAATTCAGAGGAAGGATACGCGACACCACGCAGCGTAACACGATGCCGACACTTCGTGTTCATTAGTTATAATTTTAGTTTTATAATTATATGTATTGGTTTATAGATATTGTTATGTTTTAATATATAAGTATTGTATTTTCTATGGGCCTTAGTTGCCTGAATTAAATAAATAAATAAATAAAAAACAAAATAGAATCGCCAGTTCTTAATTTAATTAAGTATACACCCAGTGCAATACGTCCCTTTCTAATGTTCCTAAATGGTGTAACCTCATTAAATAGATTATTAAATTGTTCTTTATTTAGTCCAGTCCAAAAATGAACAATGCCATCATCTAAATCATCAAAATCTATAAAATATATTTATCTATCATTTTACTTAAAATCTATCATTTTACTTAAAATTTATCATTTGTTTAAGAATTTATTTGTGATATTATATTTAAGAACTTGTGGGTGTTTTTACTTTATGGGTTGGTACTTTAGTTACTCTTCCTCTAACTTCTACTGGTACTATCCCTCTTTCTACGTTTCCCGTTACCGTTGCTGGTTCAAATCGCGGTTTATCTTTTCCTCTTCTCGTATTTACTAATCCCGTATACACCGTGTAACATAATTAACGCACATCCTGAAACTACTTTGTTCAGAATCGATAACAGAATCCATTTCATTAATAAAAATAAATATTTTGTTTTACCAAAAAATTATTTAAAAATAATAAAATTGTAGACACTATTTTCATAAAACACTCGAAGTAAACGAAAATGAGCCTTAAGTCAATGCAATAAGGCTTTAGCAATTCACAGCGGTTCACACTTTCAAACACACACACAAGTTCACACTTTCAAACACACACACAAGTTCACACTTTCAAACACTAACAAAGATACATAAAAAGGACCGCCGAAATACGTAATACAATAAGAAAGAGCGAGACAGCCGCGCGCGGCGCCCGCGTGGCTCGCGCTTCCTTGTCATTAGTCATCGGCCGATCGTTATCAGTGAATGTTTGTCATTATTTGTCAAAACAAAACTTTCGCGCGCGATGTCTTTCCGGTATACTAACGTACAGTACACCGAGATGGTGAGGACTCTAGAACAGTGTGGTGATAACGTAGCATTAGCCTATGGACTTCTTTTTGTGGGGACGTGTAAAAGACCTAGTGTATTGTGACGAATCAACAAGTGCCGAGGACCTTAAAGATAGGATAGTGGCTGCTTTTGAAACAGTGAAAAAGGGACATTCTAGTGTTAAGTGAATTGCGACAACAATTGCGTAAACGAGCTTTTAAGTGCATAGAACAAGGTGGTGGACATTTTGAAAGTGTTTTAAAAACAGGACGCCGTCGTATGAGTGCCGATTAATTTTAAACATGTAAGTTTGTCATTGTTTAATTATTATGATTAATATCTTTTAAACACGCCGCCTTTGTTTAGGTACCTATCAAGTTCATCTCTATCAGCATTTTAATAACAATAACTTACGGTTATTAAAATCATTCATACTAAACAATTCTAATAATAAACATAAACAATTTTATGCAAAGACGTCATAGTATCTACGTACATAAGAATGTAGATAATCTCTTTAGGTTTTCAAATTGGTTTTAAGGGTTTTACTTTTCGTATGTTATGATTTTATGAACTTATGATAGTAGGTATTGGAGAAGCCGCGCGGGCTGCGAGACCTCCACTTTTGTGCGTCTGTGTGCGCGCGTAACGTATTGAGCAATAGGGCGCCCACGCGTTTTGCCAATTATTTGTACAAATTATTTTGACAATATGTAATAAAAACAAATATCTAAGAAAATGATAAACATGTTTCAATACATTAATTGTGGATAAAAAAGGATATTCTTTTTGGGGTGTCTGTTATTTCCGTTACACGTTGTATATTTGATCTCCTTCTAATGATTCTCCGACTTTATGTAGTTTTTCTTTATCCTGGTGCATTTTCTTGCTAAGATAGTCATATAGAAATTCTGTGCGGTCTTTATGTTCTTTAAGTAAGAATTGCATATATGCATGATCAAAATTAACGTTAAATGTACTAGATGAATTCGTACATCCAAAAATTACTTCAAAAGGTGTTAAATTAGTTGCTGAATGAATCGTATTATTATATGACATTATAGCATAAGTCATGACTGAAGCTGCGTCAGATATTTTATGCTGATATTTAGCTATTCGATATATTTCAGTTATTGTTGAATGAAATCTTTCTATGATACTCATAGAATTAGGGTTGTTAGGTGTTCCTACATGTAATTCGACTTTATAGAATATTAAAGTTTCTTTTATTAAATGATTATTAAACTCTGTTCCTGGATCACAATTTATTTTAGTTGGAACTCCGTAGTATGAGAAATATTTTATTAACGCTCGTACTGTCTCTCCTGTGGCTTTACTTTTAATTTCTGTTGCCTGTCCTAATTTTGAGAATGAGTCTACTAACGTTAAATAAGTTACTCCTTCTATAGAAAAAGTATCAATAAAAATTTCTTCGAATGGTTTACTACATGTTTTTGTTAATTGTGGTTGAGTTTTTATTCCTATCGTATTTCATTCGCTTACATACATCGCAATTATTTATTACTTCAGTAATGTCTTTGTCCATATTTGGCCAATAATAACTTCTTTTGATTCTCGCAATAGTCTCACGAATTCCTCTGTGACAAGTTTTTCCTTCGTGGTATGCAGATAAAATACTTTTACGTTCTTCTTGATTTTCTACAAAGATAACTCTTTCCGTACATTCAATTATGTTTTTACTATGATTTTGAAAAAGTTCTTCAATAGTTTTATTAAATGGAGGACTTTGGGCTTTATTGTCGTAATAGATATAATATTTCTTCCCTTTTTCTAAATTATTCATTTTAAATTCCTTGATTAATTCTACATTATTAATTGGTAATCGAACTTCTAATATTTTCTATTTAAATCTGGTTTTAGATGTTACTTCTAATTTTTCTTTCCAATTGACTATGATTATCTGATTTGGTTTTAGAATCTATTGGTTCATTAATTACACGTACTTTTTCTTTAGTGGTGTCGAAAATACTTTCAGTTTCTGATGCTGTTAAAGTTGATTCTAAATCTTGAATATCTCTATAACTTTCTTCCGAATCTATGTGTGCTTGATTAGTTGCTGCTAACGTTGGTGTTGGAGATACTGGATTTAATTCCTCCGTTGAAGTTGTACTTTCAGAACTTCGCAACATATTAACTTTAATGCGTGATAGAGCGTCAGCGTTGGTGTTCTGCTTACCGCTTCTATATATCACTTCAAAATCGTATTCTTGTAATCTTAGTCGCCAACTATTTATAGTATATATAGTGTATATATAGTATATGTAAGCTAATATTAGCTTATTTTTAAATAAGGAGTTTCCTAACCCTGCCCCGAGCAATTCTGCTTGCATTGCCGGTTTGGAGGTGCCGCTGTAATTACAGTAATAAGATACACACATTTGTCTTTTTTGGTTGCTTCGCACCTACTACTTACGTCTCCTTTCCTTTTTTACCGTTAGCATTCATAAAAAGGATTTGCATCTTTCAGATACCTTATCCTCGCCAAGTTGTTCCTGCAACTTGATATAATATTGATTTACCAAGAAGCCAAGTGCTTGAGTTGAAATGGGGACTGGTTGGGCGTATGACGTCAAGGCCATACCTAAAAACTGAACTGTAGAATATTCGAAAGTGGAAGAAGGTTTAGTAATAGGTGGCGGTTGAGTTTGCTGTGGTGGTTGGTGTTGTGAAGTGGAACTTAATCCAATGCTAGCAAAGCGTGCATTACGCTCAGCCTCCATCTGTGCGACAAACTTGTCGTTCTGAACTGAACGCCAAGTAGTTGTTCGATCAGTAGGTTTCCCCCTGTTCGAACCTCGTCCGCGGGATCCTCTGGGTCTTCGGACTGGAAAATTATTAGCGCGTCCTCGGGAATTATGCGCTGAAGCGGGCTGATGGTAAGGAGAGGTATCCATAACTTCAGCCATAATAAGTAACGATTAACAAGAAGGATTTCTTGCGGCAGGCAAAGCATCTGCGCTAAAAATCGGAGTTTAGTAAAATAAAAGAAGTTCCTTTTATTTTCAATATTATATTCATCTTCATTTTGATATTCAATTAGTATATTGTCGAGGAATGATGCAGGAGGCGTGATGGTATTTTGGTACCTGGCCCAACTAAGGTACCAGATTACCACCATTACATGTGCACAGCAACCCACTGTTCGCCTGCCTACTATACAATTGCAACAATATTGCTTAATAGCTGCGTTACTTGTAAGAGAGCTGTTAACTAAAATATAAATAAAATATATTTTTCCGCTTATATGCCTTGACTGAATGCGGCCTCTTACTAAGTATAAATTGTCTGTTGTAGATGACAACTCTCTTAGTAGGTTGCTGTCTACCTCCCTGTATACTTCTATTTCAAATCTACCATTTGCCCTTACATGCTCTCCATAGTACGACCGTGCCTGTTTTATTTGATACGTACCTAAAGATATTAATATAAGTTCTGAATAGCTGAGCTGTGGAAAATCTGAAATGTTACTTTGGGCATCAATGCGTGTGAAAATAGCTCTACGTCTATTTAGATTATTCTGCTCCACCGCATCGGCCAAATAATTATTTATGTTCATTTTCTCATTCATTATGTTCAGTATTTCCACAGCATCAGGACGATCTGTAATAGGCAGGTGAAATCTATTCATTAGAGCTGCGGCCACTTCAAAATCTTTCATTACTTGATACATTAAAATAATCTTGCCGGAGTAATTTATAGTCTTTCTTAAAGCGGCCATTTACCACTTCTACAACCCATCGACAAATGGACACAGGTCTTGATTTATTTGCTTCTAATGTGGACATTTGAGTTTCACCCGCCTGTAATGTACCAGGCACGAATGTTCTATAACCACAGTCATTTAATATGGGCAAGGCGTCTCTAAATCCTCTATCTAATATAAATGCATCACCAGATCTAAAGAAATCTTTTAATTCAGAATTTGGTTTTTCAACCTCAGATTTAATTATCTCAGCGTCTGATGTTATTGCTGGATATGGACCCAAAACATCGATAATATGGCCATCTGTACAGACTATCATAAAAGATTTCACCAGATTGGTGTATTTGTGTAGACTATATGTCTTTTTTTGATACGAATAGTTAGAACTTTTTTGAACACATGTATATGTTCCATCAAAAATGGCCACCGGTCTTTCCTGTCCCTCGAAATTCCCAAACAAACCCTTTGGGATTAAAAGTGTTTTATTTAATGTTTGTTGCCTATTTAAATGGTGAAAACCCAAAAGGTGTGGCACAAAAAACTCCGTTAAGATGTCCCGTGCCTGTCCCATTAACACTTCCAATGAACTCCTTGGAATTTTAAACATACTTGAAATACGGTCATTAGAAAAAAAAGAAGCCTGCTTGTAGGAACCAGTGCGGAACCGCTGAGCCCACCATCCTGATGCGTCCTGCAGTACCATCGACGCAGCTGTACGTGTCCCGTCTACATCACACCACGACGGTGGAGCAGGTCGTGGAGTATGTACGATCCAAGACCAACTGGACCTTGAGGGTGGAGAGGTTGGAGTCACGCCACAACACGAACTTCAAGTCGTTTATGGTGCGAGCTCCAACTCAACACGTCGAGATCTTTCTCAAGGAAGAGTTTTGGCCGAAGGGTGTCGTGTATCGAAAATTCAGAGGAAGGATACGCGACACCACGCAGCGTAACACGATGCCGACACTTCGTGTTCATTAGTTATAATTTTAGTTTTATAATTATATGTATTAGTTTATAGATATTGTTATGTTTTAATATATAAGTATTGTATTTTCTATGGGCCTTAGTTGCCTGAATTAAATAAATAAATAAATAAAAAACAAAATAGAATCGCCAGTTCTTAATTTAATTAAGTATACACCCAGTGCAATACGTCCCTTTCTAATGTTCCTAAATGGTGTAACCTCATTAAATAGATTATTAAATTGTTCTTTATTTAGTCCAGTCCAAAAATGAACAATGCCATCATCTAAATCATCAAAATCTATAAAATATATTTATCTATCATTTTACTTAAAATCTATCATTTTACTTAAAATTTATCATTTGTTTAAGAATTTATTTGTGATATTATATTTAAGAACTTGTGGGTGTTTTTACTTTATGGGTTGGTACTTTAGTTACTCTTCCTCTAACTTCTACTGGTACTATCCCTCTTTCTACGTTTCCCGTTACCGTTGCTGGTTCAAATCGCGGTTTATCTTTTCCTCTTCTCGTATTTACTAATCCCGTATACACCGTGTAACATAATTAACGCACATCCTGAAACTACTTTGTTCAGAATCGATAACAGAATCCATTTCATTAATAAAAATAAATATTTTGTTTTACCAAAAAATTATTTAAAAATAATAAAATTGTAGACACTATTTTCATAAAACACTCGAAGTAAACGAAAATGAGCCTTAAGTCAATGCAATAAGGCTTTAGCAATTCACAGCGGTTCACACTTTCAAACACACACACAAGTTCACACTTTCAAACACACACACAAGTTCACACTTTCAAACACTAACAAAGATACATAAAAAGGACCGCCGAAATACGTAATACAATAAGAAAGAGCGAGACAGCCGCGCGCGGCGCCCGCGTGGCTCGCGCTTCCTTGTCATTAGTCATCGGCCGATCGTTATCAGTGAATGTTTGTCATTATTTGTCAAAACAAAACTTTCGCGCGCGATGTCTTTCCGGTATACTAACGTACAGTACACCGAGATGGTGAGGACTCTAGAACAGTGTGGTGATAACGTAGCATTAGCCTATGGACTTCTTTTTGTGGGGACGTGTAAAAGACCTAGTGTATTGTGACGAATCAACAAGTGCCGAGGACCTTAAAGATAGGATAGTGGCTGCTTTTGAAACAGTGAAAAAGGGACATTCTAGTGTTAAGTGAATTGCGACAACAATTGCGTAAACGAGCTTTTAAGTGCATAGAACAAGGTGGTGGACATTTTGAAAGTGTTTTAAAAACAGGACGCCGTCGTATGAGTGCCGATTAATTTTAAACATGTAAGTTTGTCATTGTTTAATTATTATGATTAATATCTTTTAAACACGCCGCCTTTGTTTAGGTACCTATCAAGTTCATCTCTATCAGCATTTTAATAACAATAACTTACGGTTATTAAAATCATTCATACTAAACAATTCTAATAATAAACATAAACAATTTTATGCAAAGACGTCATAGTATCTACGTACATAAGAATGTAGATAATCTCTTTAGGTTTTCAAATTGGTTTTAAGGGTTTTACTTTTCGTATGTTATGATTTTATGAACTTATGATAGTAGGTATTGGAGAAGCCGCGCGGGCTGCGAGACCTCCACTTTTGTGCGTCTGTGTGCGCGCGTAACGTATTGAGCAATAGGGCGCCCACGCGTTTTGCCAATTATTTGTACAAATTATTTTGACAATATGTAATAAAAACAAATATCTAAGAAAATGATAAACATGTTTCAATACATTAATTGTGGATAAAAAAGGATATTCTTTTTGGGGTGTCTGTTATTTCCGTTACACGTTGTATATTTGATCTCCTTCTAATGATTCTCCGACTTTATGTAGTTTTTCTTTATCCTGGTGCATTTTCTTGCTAAGATAGTCATATAGAAATTCTGTGCGGTCTTTATGTTCTTTAAGTAAGAATTGCATATATGCATGATCAAAATTAACGTTAAATGTACTAGATGAATTCGTACATCCAAAAATTACTTCAAAAGGTGTTAAATTAGTTGCTGAATGAATCGTATTATTATATGACATTATAGCATAAGTCATGACTGAAGCTGCGTCAGATATTTTATGCTGATATTTAGCTATTCGATATATTTCAGTTATTGTTGAATGAAATCTTTCTATGATACTCATAGAATTAGGGTTGTTAGGTGTTCCTACATGTAATTCGACTTTATAGAATATTAAAGTTTCTTTTATTAAATGATTATTAAACTCTGTTCCTGGATCACAATTTATTTTAGTTGGAACTCCGTAGTATGAGAAATATTTTATTAACGCTCGTACTGTCTCTCCTGTGGCTTTACTTTTAATTTCTGTTGCCTGTCCTAATTTTGAGAATGAGTCTACTAACGTTAAATAAGTTACTCCTTCTATAGAAAAAGTATCAATAAAAATTTCTTCGAATGGTTTACTACATGTTTTTGTTAATTGTGGTTGAGTTTTTATTCCTATCGTATTTCATTCGCTTACATACATCGCAATTATTTATTACTTCAGTAATGTCTTTGTCCATATTTGGCCAATAATAACTTCTTTTGATTCTCGCAATAGTCTCACGAATTCCTCTGTGACAAGTTTTTCCTTCGTGGTATGCAGATAAAATACTTTTACGTTCTTCTTGATTTTCTACAAAGATAACTCTTTCCGTACATTCAATTATGTTTTTACTATGATTTTGAAAAAGTTCTTCAATAGTTTTATTAAATGGAGGACTTTGGGCTTTATTGTCGTAATAGATATAATATTTCTTCCCTTTTTCTAAATTATTCATTTTAAATTCCTTGATTAATTCTACATTATTAATTGGTAATCGAACTTCTAATATTTTCTATTTAAATCTGGTTTTAGATGTTACTTCTAATTTTTCTTTCCAATTGACTATGATTATCTGATTTGGTTTTAGAATCTATTGGTTCATTAATTACACGTACTTTTTCTTTAGTGGTGTCGAAAATACTTTCAGTTTCTGATGCTGTTAAAGTTGATTCTAAATCTTGAATATCTCTATAACTTTCTTCCGAATCTATGTGTGCTTGATTAGTTGCTGCTAACGTTGGTGTTGGAGATACTGGATTTAATTCCTCCGTTGAAGTTGTACTTTCAGAACTTCGCAACATATTAACTTTAATGCGTGATAGAGCGTCAGCGTTGGTGTTCTGCTTACCGCTTCTATATATCACTTCAAAATCGTATTCTTGTAATCTTAGTCGCCAACTATTTATAGTATATTTAGTGTATATATAGTATATGTAAGCTAATATTAGCTTATTTTTAAATAAGGAGTTTCCTAACCCTGCCCCGAGCAATTCTGCTTGCATTGCCGGTTTGGAGGTGCCGCTGTAATTACAGTAATAAGATACACACATTTGTCTTTTTTGGTTGCTTCGCACCTACTACTTACGTCTCCTTTCCTTTTTTACCGTTAGCATTCATAAAAAGGATTTGCATCTTTCAGATACCTTATCCTCGCCAAGTTGTTCCTGCAACTTGATATAATATTGATTTACCAAGAAGCCAAGTGCTTGAGTTGAAATGGGGACTGGTTGGGCGTATGACGTCAAGGCCATACCTAAAAACTGAACTGTAGAATATTCGAAAGTGGAAGAAGGTTTAGTAATAGGTGGCGGTTGAGTTTGCTGTGGTGGTTGGTGTTGTGAAGTGGAACTTAATCCAATGCTAGCAAAGCATGCATTACGCTCAGCCTCCATCTGTGCGACAAACTTGTCGTTCTGAACTGAACGCCAAATAGTTGTTCGATCAGTAGGTTTCCCCCTGTTCGAACCTCGTCCGCGGGATCCTCTGGGTCTTCGGACTGGAAAATTATTAGCGCGTCCTCGGGAATTATGCGCTGAAGCGGGCTGATGGTAAGGAGAGGTATCCATAACTTCAGCCATAATAAGTAACGATTAAGGGCCCCTTATTCGAAATTTACGTTTCTAGATCGAGTTTTTTTCAGAGAAATCACCATATTTAAATTCTTAAAAAAATATATAGTACAGATACATGCTTTATCTAGTGACTTTTTTGGATAGAAACAAATTATTTAACATTTTGCTCGATAAAAAAAAATTCAGAAGTAAGGTCGATTTTAGAAGTATTTTTAGTTTTATAAGACTTGGACTGAACGTAATTTTATATAAATTTAACATTTCATTTACTAATCGGATTTGCCAGGGATATTATTGGATAGAATTTTAATATGGCGCTTATTTTTTTTTTAAATAAAATAAATACGTGAAAAGTGCTCGCGCGCACCGCGCACTCGGTGCCAGTGTCCGGCCGGACGCCATCGAGGTAGGACCTATGCAACTTTTGCTCGCGACCACAAATTTACGTAAGTGATTGAAATGGTAAATAAAAAAAACAAAATTAAGAAAAGAAGGGTGTCTGAAGTGAAGATAATCCGAAAGTGTATTGCGTAAGTACTTATTCTATAAATACGTCACAATATGATTACTTCTGTACACAGAGCAACGAGAAGTCAGTGTGTATAGAATTTAAAATCTATAATGGGAATATTCACCTTTATAAGGTGCAGATTTCCATCCTGGTCAAATTCAAGGAGATGTACTTACTAATATTGTGTTTTGATTTTATTATTACATTATTTTATTAAGTATAAGATTTGAAAGAAATTAAACATGGCTATCGATCACAACTCACCGATACCACTCTCAGGTAGGTACAATATCACGGTTTATGGTCGCGATGTGTTTAGTAGGTAGAAATAAGCCGGCCGCGCGGCGCGGCGGCGCGTCGTCGCACAGACCGTCGACACTAAAGCAGCGCGCCCCCGCGCGCCCCGCGCGCCTTGCCGCGTGTGCCACGCCTGGGTTAGCTATCGGTTTCATACATTTAGTTTCGACACTCGGCGCGGGGTATGTCGAAACTAAATGTATTTATTTTTATTAAATGAAAAAAATGTATGAAACCGATAGCTTATAATTATCGGCACGGATCTTGAGCGCTAGCCTTGACATGCGCAGAAGTCGTTTTTTGGGTCTCATCGGGTCAATGCACCGGTGCATGCGGGCGCAGGGAACGGTTTATCGCCTGTGATTGGCCCTTGGCATGACGCAGAGCGACGCGTCACAGAGGCGAGTCATGATTGGCTCGTTGTTGCAGCACACACTTCTCGACACTAGTACACTTCTGTGCAATTTAATTGTTTGTATTTTTATTGGTAATTTATAATTTCAACTTTTTTAAATGTTTCTTCGTATTATATTATGTTTAACTTCGAATTATATGATGTTTAACGCACAAGGTGTCAGTGAGTGCACGTGGTATTTTGTCGTGGTAGTTTTAAAGTTTATTATTATTTCTTATTTAAAAAAAATATATATTTAAAAATAAAATAATAGTACTACATTGACATACATTATGCGATCATTGAGTTCTTTATTATATTTTATTAATACCAAACACTTTTTTTTTAATTTATACATGCCCAATAAATAAAACATTTTCATTTCCACTATATAACTCAAAGAATATGAGTTGACGGGCCTGTTGGTCTAGTAGTTAGTGACCCTGACTGCTAAACCGGAGGTCGTGGGTTCGATTCCCACCTGAGGCAAATGTTTGTGTGATGAGCACGATCATTTGTTCTGTGTCTGGGTGTGATTTATCTATAATATGTATATATTTAGAAATATATAAGTTTGATTATCAGCTGTCTGATTACCATAACACAAGCTCTGCTTAGCTTGGGATTAGATGGCCGTGTGTGGATAGTGTCCGAAGATATTTATCATTTCCTTTAGTTTGAAATTAAATTATTAAAAATACCTAAATAAATTAAATAAGTTAAATAAAGTAATAAGTTAAATAAATTTAGTGATTAATGGACTAATAGTACCAAATAAAAGTGCGTGTTATGATGTTTAACTATACACCTTCGCTTTAGGTACGATCTGTGTTTGTGATATTGTGCCGCCAAAATCGGACCGAACATGAGACATTTTATGCCTAAAAGTCGCGACGCGTTGTTGCCAGCTGGCGCGCACAGCTGTTGTACCTACGCGGGCGGCGGCGTGCGACCTTGCCGCACCGAGTAAACGTAAGCCCGCTAGTCGTAGGTAAGTTATTTGATGAATGAACTTTCGCACAGAGTGATCACAATTTGAGATAGATGTTTATTATTTAGTTTGTTTGAAAAAAAAAGTCTTTCAGTTTACGTAATATCAAAACGTATCATGATTCAAATGATTCATGGTTACTAGTCCTAACCGTGTTAAATTAATGTCGGGGTGGTAGCGCCACGCTGTATAGTACTCACCAAATCTTCTACAACCATTCTTTAAATTCTATAGAATGATCATCGCTTTCCTTAGTAACACATTCATAACATATTAGTGTTGACAATCAATAGTTTAGTGGATAGCACATCAAGCTAAGTATATTATTATGTTTTTGTTGCAAACTACTACTTATTACTAGCACAATATACTTAGTCTGGCCATAAATACTGTTACACTTAATTATAAAAAAATATTACATTTGAATTTCGAATCTGTCATTTTTATACGATTGTTCATTGTGTTTTCTCATTTTGGCGCCAATACATTGTAAAATATTTTGCGATATTAAAATGGTGTGGGGTGATAAAGAGAACCGAATCGCTGTGATAGCATTACACAAAGTAGGTATGGAGCCAAATGCAATTTTTAAAACTCTCCATACACTTGGTATTAGTAAAATGTTTGTGTACCGGGCTATTAATAGGTACAATGAGACCTCCTCTGTTTGTGACAGAAAAAGATCTGGCCGTCCACGTAGTGTTCGTACGAAAAAGGTGGTCAAAGCAGTAAGGGAAAGAATTCGAAGAAATCCTGTCCGAAAGCAAAAGATTTTATCTCGGGAAATGAAGATAGCACCTAGAACCATGTCGCGTATTTTAAAAGATGACTTAGGACTTGCAGCCTATAAGAGACGCACTGGCCATTTCTTAACTGATAATTTAAAGAAGAATAGGGTGGTAAAATCGAAACAACTACTGAAGCGGTACGCAAAGGGAGGTCACAGAAAAATTTTGTTTAAGGATGAGAAAATTTTTACAATTGAGCAACATTTTAACAAACAAAATGACCGTATTTATGCTCAAAGCTCTAAGGAAGCTTCCCAATTAGTCGACAGAGTGCAACGTGGACATTATCCGACTTCAGTGATGGTTTGGTGGGGTGTTAGCTATGAAGGAGTGACTGAGCCATATTTTTGTGAAAAAGGTATCAAAACATCGGCACAAGTGTATCAAGATACCATTCTTGAGAAGGTAGTTAAGCCCCTTAACATCACCATGTTCAATAACCAAGTATGGTCCTTCCAGCAAGACTCGGCGCCGGGTCATAAAGCTCGGTCCACGCAGTCTTGGTTGGAATCGAACGTTTCGGACTTCATCAGAGCTGAAGACTGGCCGTCGTCTAGTCCCGATCTTAATCCGCTGGATTATGATTTGTGGTCAGTTTTAGAGAGTACAGCTTGCTCTAAACGCCATGATAATTTGGAGTCCCTAAAACAATCTATACGATTGGCAGTGAAGAATTTTCCCATGGAAAGAGTGCGTGCTTCTATTGATAACTGGCCTCATCGTTTAAAGGACTGTATTGCAGCCAATGGAGACCACTTCGAATAAGCTTTTTATATTTTTAATTGTTTTATATTTATGTATTAAACTGACACACTGTAAAAGTAATAAATGTTATTTGCAGTTAACAATTTTCTTTTTTCTTTATTACAATATTTATGGCAAGACTAGGTATATATGAACTACTGATTTATTTATTTATACTGTGGCGTGCCCGCCCGCCGCCATAGGTCACCGGAGTTCAAATCGCGACGGCTCCTGGGCAGCGCGAGCGCAAGCCGTTTCGGTGCGTTAAATGCCTAAACTTTCGGAATAAGGGGCCCTTAACAAGAAGGATTTCTTGCGGCAGGCAAAGCATCTGCGCTAAAAATCGGAGTTTAGTAAAATAAAAGAAGTTCCTTTTATTTTCAATATTATATTCATCTTCATTTTGATATTCAATTAGTATATTGTCGAGGAATGATGCAGGAGGCGTGATGGTATTTTGGTACCTGGCCCAACTAAGGTACCAGATTACCACCATTACATGTGCACAGCAACCCACTGTTCGCCTGCCTACTATACAATTGCAACAATATTGCTTAATAGCTGCGTTACTTGTAAGAGAGCTGTTAACTAAAATATAAATAAAATATATTTTTCCGCTTATATGCCTTGACTGAATGCGGCCTCTTACTAAGTATAAATTGTCTGTTGTAGATGACAACTCTCTTAGTAGGTTGCTGTCTACCTCCCTGTATACTTCTATTTCAAATCTACCATTTGCCCTTACATGCTCTCCATAGTACGACCGTGCCTGTTTTATTTGATACGTACCTAAAGATATTAATATAAGTTCTGAATAGCTGAGCTGTGGAAAATCTGAAATGTTACTTTGGGCATCAATGCGTGTGAAAATAGCTCTACGTCTATTTAGATTATTCTGCTCCACCGCATCGGCCAAATAATTATTTATGTTCATTTTCTCATTCATTATGTTCAGTATTTCCACAGCATCAGGACGATCTGTAATAGGCAGGTGAAATCTATTCATTAGAGCTGCGGCCACTTCAAAATCTTTCATTACTTGATACATTAAAATAATCTTGCCGGAGTAATTTATAGTCTTTCTTAAAGCGGCCATTTACCACTTCTACAACCCATCGACAAATGGACACAGGTCTTGATTTATTTGCTTCTAATGTGGACATTTGAGTTTCACCCGCCTGTAATGTACCAGGCACGAATGTTCTATAACCACAGTCATTTAATATGGGCAAGGCGTCTCTAAATCCTCTATCTAATATAAATGCATCACCAGATCTAAAGAAATCTTTTAATTCAGAATTTGGTTTTTCAACCTCAGATTTAATTATCTCAGCGTCTGATGTTATTGCTGGATATGGACCCAAAACATCGATAATATGGCCATCTGTACAGACTATCATAAAAGATTTCACCAGATTGGTGTATTTGTGTAGACTATATGTCTTTTTTTGATACGAATAGTTAGAACTTTTTTGAACACATGTATATGTTCCATCAAAAATGGCCACCGGTCTTTCCTGTCCCTCGAAATTCCCAAACAAACCCTTTGGGATTAAAAGTGTTTTATTTAATGTTTGTTGCCTATTTAAATGGTGAAAACCCAAAAGGTGTGGCACAAAAAACTCCGTTAAGATGTCCCGTGCCTGTCCCATTAACACTTCCAATGAACTCCTTGGAATTTTAAACATACTTGAAATACGGTCATTAGAAAAAAAAGAAGCCTGCTTGTAGGAACCAGTGCGGAACCGCTGAGCCCACCATCCTGATGCGTCCTGCAGTACCATCGACGCAGCTGTACGTGTCCCGTCTACATCACACCACGACGGTGGAGCAGGTCGTGGAGTATGTACGATCCAAGACCAACTGGACCTTGAGGGTGGAGAGGTTGGAGTCACGCCACAACACGAACTTCAAGTCGTTTATGGTGCGAGCTCCAACTCAACACGTCGAGATCTTTCTCAAGGAAGAGTTTTGGCCGAAGGGTGTCGTGTATCGAAAATTCAGAGGAAGGATACGCGACACCACGCAGCGTAACACGATGCCGACACTTCGTGTTCATTAGTTATAATTTTAGTTTTATAATTATATGTATTAGTTTATAGATATTGTTATGTTTTAATATATAAGTATTGTATTTTCTATGGGCCTTAGTTGCCTGAATTAAATAAATAAATAAATAAATAAATAAAAAACAAAATAGAATCGCCAGTTCTTAATTTAATTAAGTATACACCCAGTGCAATACGTCCCTTTCTAATGTTCCTAAATGGTGTAACCTCATTAAATAGATTATTAAATTGTTCTTTATTTAGTCCAGTCCAAAAATGAACAATGCCATCATCTAAATCATCAAAATCTATAAAATATATTTATCTATCATTTTACTTAAAATCTATCATTTTACTTAAAATTTATCATTTGTTTAAGAATTTATTTGTGATATTATATTTAAGAACTTGTGGGTGTTTTTACTTTATGGGTTGGTACTTTAGTTACTCTTCCTCTAACTTCTACTGGTACTATCCCTCTTTCTACGTTTCCCGTTACCGTTGCTGGTTCAAATCGCGGTTTATCTTTTCCTCTTCTCGTATTTACTAATCCCGTATACACCGTGTAACATAATTAACGCACATCCTGAAACTACTTTGTTCAGAATCGATAACAGAATCCATTTCATTAATAAAAATAAATATTTTTTTTTACCAAAAAATTATTTAAAAATAATAAAATTGTAGACACTATTTTCATAAAACACTCGAAGTAAACGAAAATGAGCCTTAAGTCAATGCAATAAGGCTTTAGCAATTCACAGCGGTTCACACTTTCAAACACACACACAAGTTCACACTTTCAAACACACACACAAGTTCACACTTTCAAACACTAACAAAGATACATAAAAAGGACCGCCGAAATACGTAATACAATAAGAAAGAGCGAGACAGCCGCGCGCGGCGCCCGCGTGGCTCGCGCTTCCTTGTCATTAGTCATCGGCCGATCGTTATCAGTGAATGTTTGTCATTATTTGTCAAAACAAAACTTTCGCGCGCGATGTCTTTCCGGTATACTAACGTACAGTACACCGAGATGGTGAGGACTCTAGAACAGTGTGGTGATAACGTAGCATTAGCCTATGGACTTCTTTTTGTGGGGACGTGTAAAAGACCTAGTGTATTGTGACGAATCAACAAGTGCCGAGGACCTTAAAGATAGGATAGTGGCTGCTTTTGAAACAGTGAAAAAGGGACATTCTAGTGTTAAGTGAATTGCGACAACAATTGCGTAAACGAGCTTTTAAGTGCATAGAACAAGGTGGTGGACATTTTGAAAGTGTTTTAAAAACAGGACGCCGTCGTATGAGTGCCGATTAATTTTAAACATGTAAGTTTGTCATTGTTTAATTATTATGATTAATATCTTTTAAACACGCCGCCTTTGTTTAGGTACCTATCAAGTTCATCTCTATCAGCATTTTAATAACAATAACTTACGGTTATTAAAATCATTCATACTAAACAATTCTAATAATAAACATAAACAATTTTATGCAAAGACGTCATAGTATCTACGTACATAAGAATGTAGATAATCTCTTTAGGTTTTCAAATTGGTTTTAAGGGTTTTACTTTTCGTATGTTATGATTTTATGAACTTATGATAGTAGGTATTGGAGAAGCCGCGCGGGCTGCGAGACCTCCACTTTTGTGCGTCTGTGTGCGCGCGTAACGTATTGAGCAATAGGGCGCCCACGCGTTTTGCCAATTATTTGTACAAATTATTTTGACAATATGTAATAAAAACAAATATCTAAGAAAATGATAAACATGTTTCAATACATTAATTGTGGATAAAAAAGGATATTCTTTTTGGGGTGTCTGTTATTTCCGTTACACGTTGTATATTTGATCTCCTTCTAATGATTCTCCGACTTTATGTCGTTTTTCTTTATCCTGGTGCATTTTCTTGCTAAGATAGTCATATAGAAATTCTGTGCGGTCTTTATGTTCTTTAAGTAAGAATTGCATATATGCATGATCAAAATTAACGTTAAATGTACTAGATGAATTCGTACATCCAAAAATTACTTCAAAAGGTGTTAAATTAGTTGCTGAATGAATCGTATTATTATATGACATTATAGCATAAGTCATGACTGAAGCTGCGTCAGATATTTTATGCTGATATTTAGCTATTCGATATATTTCAGTTATTGTTGAATGAAATCTTTCTATGATACTCATAGAATTAGGGTTGTTAGGTGTTCCTACATGTAATTCGACTTTATAGAATATTAAAGTTTCTTTTATTAAATGATTATTAAACTCTGTTCCTGGATCACAATTTATTTTAGTTGGAACTCCGTAGTATGAGAAATATTTTATTAACGCTCGTACTGTCTCTCCTGTGGCTTTACTTTTAATTTCTGTTGCCTGTCCTAATTTTGAGAATGAGTCTACTAACGTTAAATAAGTTACTCCTTCTATAGAAAAAGTATCAATAAAAATTTCTTCGAATGGTTTACTACATGTTTTTGTTAATTGTGGTTGAGTTTTTATTCCTATCGTATTTCATTCGCTTACATACATCGCAATTATTTATTACTTCAGTAATGTCTTTGTCCATATTTGGCCAATAATAACTTCTTTTGATTCTCGCAATAGTCTCACGAATTCCTCTGTGACAAGTTTTTCCTTCGTGGTATGCAGATAAAATACTTTTACGTTCTTCTTGATTTTCTACAAAGATAACTCTTTCCGTACATTCAATTATGTTTTTACTATGATTTTGAAAAAGTTCTTCAATAGTTTTATTAAATGGAGGACTTTGGGCTTTATTGTCGTAATAGATATAATATTTCTTCCCTTTTTCTAAATTATTCATTTTAAATTCCTTGATTAATTCTACATTATTAATTGGTAATCGAACTTCTAATATTTTCTATTTAAATCTGGTTTTAGATGTTACTTCTAATTTTTCTTTCCAATTGACTATGATTATCTGATTTGGTTTTAGAATCTATTGGTTCATTAATTACACGTACTTTTTCTTTAGTGGTGTCGAAAATACTTTCAGTTTCTGATGCTGTTAAAGTTGATTCTAAATCTTGAATATCTCTATAACTTTCTTCCGAATCTATGTGTGCTTGATTAGTTGCTGCTAACGTTGGTGTTGGAGATACTGGATTTAATTCCTCCGTTGAAGTTGTACTTTCAGAACTTCGCAACATATTAACTTTAATGCGTGATAGAGCGTCAGCGTTGGTGTTCTGCTTACCGCTTCTATATATCACTTCAAAATCGTATTCTTGTAATCTTAGTCGCCAACTATTTACTATTTGGTTCAGATAATGAATATAGCCAAGTTAATGGTCTATGAAGTCAGTATAAATTAACAGTCATGTCATTATGAGTCAGTATAAATTAACAGTCCGTGTGGTGTCCGGATATAAAGAATAGCACCACCCCATATCCTCCACTAAAAGGTGTCGTAAAAGGCGACTAATGGACCTTAAGACCCAGTGCACTGTACCAAGCACCTTGGGTCACCCGAATGGTGGCGGGTAAACAACCAACAATCGCATTCCCAAAAAGGGTTAGTGTCAGGCAGGCGCGCGGCCGACTATAAAACCATAGCCATATCCATTAGCAACATGTTTAGAAAAAGAAACATGTTGCGCCGACCCCAAGTAAAATGGAATAAGGGCAGGAAGATGATGATCAGTATAAATTAAGAATTTCTTTCCATAAAGGTAAGGTCTAAAATGTTTTACTGCCTATAGTACTGCTAATAATTCACGTTCTATAGCACTATATTTCTTTTCTGCTTCATTTAAAGTACGACTTGCA
>CALNXA010000016.1:0-77505 GCA_941860345.1 Chrysodeixis includens
AACGATAATGCTTTAGTTACAAACCTGTTTTGTCGCGACCGTAACCGCGACTGTCTGGTGGGGGCGCATAGACATTGGTATTCATTTGTTCGTAAACTTTGTTCAGAGAGTTTGTGTTATTATTGCGATTAGTGTGTTGTTCGATTATCTTTAATCAAGATGCAAGCAAATATTGCTATTGATGCCAGGGAAAATATTGTCTATTAAAATATAAATATTTAAATATTTCTACTTTACTGTAAGCATTTCTCAAATTTCAAATCAAACCGGCTGTGTATTTTTTTATTATTTTAATTATGATTGTTGTGGTCTATATTTCTTTATTTATTCACATGTTGCAAGATAATAATAAAATTTTCGTTTTTTACAGAAATGCAGTGAGCCGTTGGGCTCGAGAGAAATGGTAGTTAGCCACCGCTTGATAACCCGACTCAGTGACGTGTCATGATCAAAGAATATGAAATAGTAGAATAATTGTGAACATGTGGCGGTGGATTAGTGCTCAAGGGTCGGGTGAATTGGAATTTATACCTACGTGTGCGAACAGCTCTAATTACGCCGAAGTTTTAAGTGACATAATGCTACCGACTGTGCGTACCTAATGTTTACCCCATAGAAGACTGTAGTGAACTAACTTTTGTTCAAGATAATTGTCCGACACATCGTGCCAGTGTTGTAAAAGAGTGGTTTAGCAAGCATACTGACATTAAAGTTATTCCGTGGCCAGCACGTTCCCCTGATCTAAGCCCCATTGAAAATGTATGGGGTTTATTGGTTCAAAAATGGGAAGCACGAGATGAGAGATATCCTGAGCAGTTTAAATATACAGGGTGGCTAGGACAATGCGACAATAATTCAACACACGTATACATTTCAATATTATTATTCAATAAATGAATTTTAAATTCATTAAATATTAATATTTACGGAGTTATTATTTTTTTTTTTAATATTGCAATTTAGAGCAACCTGTACGTAAAGAACCATCGCAAAGCGGTCATTTGCCGGGGTCACGAATGTCAACAAAACATCAGTGAATTTTAAAGCGAGTCAGCAATAGTGTCAGGTTCAAACAATTGCGTGAGGCCGAGCGTCGCAGGTGACACGCGCGTCCTCTCACTCTCTCTCTCACGCCGCGCGCCGGCCTTATCCAGCCGCTCAGCTGCTCAGTGCCATCCGGGCCCCCTGAACTTGACACACTTTTTGTCACTCGTGCGCATAAATCCTTTAATGTTTTGGTGATGGTTTCCGAGAAAGGGACTCTTACGTATTCGGTGTTGTCTTTATTTATTCTAGTGTAATCACCGTAATCAGGACAATAATCAGATTACAATACTGTGATAAACACGCTTTGGATTGTTTTACTTATTTGATTGTGATCTCAACTCTTGTGAATTGTGTAAACCTGTGATGACAAATACAAATTCTAACTAGAAATCAACGCACTAATGTAGGTGCTCTTCAGCATGTCCGCGAAAACCCAGACCGACCGCCTACACGGCAAAACCGAATGATACAATGAAAACCTACAATTGTGTGAAAATGTTCTACAACGTTTTGAAAACCAATCAAAACTAGCCTTCGCCAAACCGCAATGCATTTTCAAGGCCATCACAGAACTCCTATTCAGATATTAAAGCGGGAAAAATGCACCCATTAAAATTTAACGAAATTAAGAAACGGTGTTTAGCACTTTGTATGCGCAACTAAATACCTACAGTTAAATAAATTTAGTGATTAACGGACTAATAGTACCAAATAAAAGTTAAAGTTAAAGTGTTATGATGTTTAACTAACTCCGCTGTAGGTACCATCTGTGTTTGTGATATTGTGCCGCCAAAGGATCGAGCCGAATATGAGACAGTTTATTTAGCCTACAAGTCGCGACGCGTTGCCAGCTGGCGCGCAAAACTGTTGTACCTACGCGTGCGGCGTGCGACGTTGCCGCACCGAGTAAACGTAAGCCCGCTAGTCGTAGGTAAGTTATTTGATGAATGAACTTTCGCACAGAGTGATCACAATTTGAGATAGATTTTTATTATTTAGTTTGTTTGAAAAAAAAGTCTTTCAGTTTACTTAATATCAAAACGTGTCATGACTTAAATGATTCATGGCTACTAGTTCTAACCGTGTGTTAAATTATTGTCGCATTGTCCTCGCCACCCTGTATATGCTAATATTGTGGCCTCCATGCGGCGACGTCTGCTTAGCTGCATTGAAAATAATAGAGGCTATACTAAATATTGAATAATATGCTGTGTTTTTTACCGTGGGCGTGCTGGTCATAATAAAGTCTTACGTTAGTTAGTTTATGATTGTAAAATTGGGATTACGCTTCAATCTTCTTTTCTCTTTGAGAAAATGAATATATTAAGCTATAATCTCATATAGTTAGAAGTATAATAACACTTATTTAAATATAAAACAAACTGAATATTTATATTTTTTAACTTAAGTAATAATAATATAAATAAATGTTTATAGTATAATAAATGTTATAGCGATATGTAGTATTTATATGTAGTATTTGTATGTATTTATTATTTCTATATGGCAATATTTTTATGAGCATATTTACAACAGTGCACCATTCATCTACTCTCTATTGTATAATGTAGACGCACGGTGTACTGTATACTCTTCACACTAAATTATTGAGTTTGCTTTTCCTTTTTAGTTAGTGGTTGTTTCTTACAGTCGGGTTTTTTGTTTTTTTATTATTATTTTATTTTTTCAATAAATTTTACACTTATATCAAATTCAAAGTAGTAGTATACAAAGTCACTTGTGACTTTGTTTTATTTTCGTGATATTGTTATCTGATGTAAATTACATTATTTTAATAATAATATCTATTTACTAATTAAATATATAGCGATACTACTTTTAATACATTTTTTGCAGCAACTAACGTAAGGAGTTACCAAATTTTGCTACAGGGTAACTGACGAGACAATTTTTTTTATGTACCAAAGTACATAATTTTTAAAAGTGTATATTCCAGAGGTAAACAATATTCGCAACTTATTAATTTCAATCAAAAGTTACGTATAGTAATACAAAAGACATTCAAATAAAATTTATAAAGGACTTAGTGGTCGTCGACAGCTTCGACCGCACGAGTGTCGGTTATAGCTGGAAAACATTGCCCTCCTCTGACGCAGTCAGTTAAACAGTCTAGGTATGTTTTAATCCAGGTTGTCAGCTAACTCCGTACGAAATTTCATCAAAAATTGGTTAAGTCGTTTGAGCGTCACAGAGTAACAAACATCCAATCCATACTTATACAACTTTCGCGTTAACTATACAACGTGTAACGGAAATAACGCACATCCACAGACACCCCAAAAAGAATATCCTTTTTTATCCACAATTAATGTATTGAAACATTTTTATCATTTTCTTAGATATTTGTTTTTATTACATATTGTCAGAATAATTTGTACAAATAATTGGCAAAACGCGTGGGCGCCCTATTGCTCAATACGTTACGCGCGCACACAGACGCACAAAAGTGGAGGTCTCGCAGCCCGCGCGGCTTCTCCAATACCTACTATCATAAGTTCATAAAATCATAACATACGAAAAGTAAAACCCTTAAAACCAATTTGAAAACCTAAAGAGATTATCTACATTCTTATGTACGTAGATACTATGACGTCTTTGCATAAAATTGTTTATGTTTATTATTAGAATTGTTTAGTATGAATGATTTTAATAACCGTAAGTTATTGTTGTTGAAATGCTGATAGAGATGAACTTGATAGGTACCTAAACAAAGGCGGCGTGTTTAAAAGATATTAATCATAATAATTAAACAATGAGAAACTTACATGTTTAAAATTAATCGGCACTCATACGACGGCGTCCTGTTTTTAAAACACTTTCAAAATGTCCACCACCTTGTTCTATGCACTTAAAAGCTCGTTTACGCAATTTTTGTCGCAATTCACTTAACACTAGAATGTCCCTTTTCACTGTTTCAAAAGCAGCCACTATCCTATCTTTAAGGTCCTCGGCACTTGTTGATTCGTCACAATACACTAGGTTACAATACGTTCGCCACACGTACATGTGACTGACGTTAAAGCGTGGTGCGGCTTCTCTGGTACTTTGCTGAGGATTCTCGCTAAAGTAGTCGAGTGTTTCATCTTGTAGACGAGCCTGCACGTTTCCTCCCCCTGTCGATGGCCGTATTCGGTCGAAATGTTCCGAAGTCTCGAAGCCGCTGGGTAGCGCCTAGCATAGTCCTGCGGTCAACACTCGTGCCGTGCCTATCATTAAATGTTCTACACGCTAATGCTACGTTATCACCACACTGTGCTAGAGTCCTCACCATCTCGGTGTACTGTACGTTAGTATACCGGAAAGACATCGCGCGCGAAAGTTTTGTTTTGACAAATAATGACAAACATTCACTGATAACGATCGGCCGATGACTAATGACATGGAAGCGCGAGCCACGCGGGCGCCGCGCGCTGTCTCGCTCTTTCCTATTGTATTACGTATTTCGGCGGTCCTTTTTATGTGTGTGTGTTTGAAAGTGTGAACCGCTGTGAATTGCTAAAGCCTTACTGCATCGACTTAAGGCTCATTTTCGTTTACTTCGAGTGCTTTATGAAAATAGTGTCTACAATTTAATTATTGCTAAATAATTTTTTGGTAAAAAAAATATATATTTTAATAATAAATAATAATAAATGTTTTTATTGACATAAAAATGAGATACAATTACATTGGAAGCCCTGGCTCCTGAGCTAGGTGAGACCTGTGTTACAGGAGTCAGTGTCTTCACCCTTTTTGGAACAACACTTTATATGCAATAAAATCAAGATACAAAATGTTTGACTTTAAAAATACATAGAGAAAGAGGAGAGAAAAATAAAAAAATAAATGAAAGGCTTGCTCTTTAGTGGTCCGAGTGGTTTGAGTGGTGTGGTGAGAGTCTGTGCGTGAATATGTATAGGTTGTGTTGTTTGTGTGTGTGTATCTGTGTGTGAATATGTATGGGTTGTGTTGTTTGTGTGTGTGTATCTGTGTGTGAATATGTATGGGTTGTGTTGTTTGTGTGTGTGTATCTGTGTGTGAATATGTATGGGTTGTGTTGTTTGTGTGTATGTATCTGTGTAGTGTTATTGTCGTCATGAGTATTGTTCTTTGATTAAGTTTTCCGTCTGTATGTAATCAAGCGTTTGAAGCCATGATTTTAGTATCTGTTTTGTTTTATTTTTAGTTAGTGGGTTGAAATTTAGAATTTTGTTACTTTTGTTGTACACATATGTAGATAGGAATAGTCGCTGTCGCCGAGCAGAGACGGTCTTACATTTGATCGTGCTACATATATTACCGATGTTTCTTTTATGTTTCATTTCTTGTTTTATCGGTGTGATTGTGTGCTGTCTCAGTATGAGATTGAGAAGGTAAAGTTGTCTCACGGTAAGTACTTGACAATCTTCGTACAATGTTTTTGTAGGGAACCGGTATGGCTTGAAGGTCATTACTTTTAACAGAGATCGTTGGGCCCTCTCGAGGCTAATCATGTAGGTTTTACAAGCACCACCCCATGCCGTGATACAGTAGCTTATGATTGATTGTGCCAGTGCTTGATAAATAGTGCGTAGTTGTTGGAAGTCTGCCACTTGTCGTAGTTTTTTGAACGCCCATATGAGTTTTCTAACTCGAGAGGAGGTTTGCTCTATCTGGGGGCGCCAACTAAGTCTATCGTCCAGTATCACACCGAGATATTTCATTGTATTTTGTTGTGTAATTGCGAGACAGGGGCATGGTGTAGAAGAATTGGCATTATCACAAGAGTGTGCTTTGAGATTTATTGCGTTAGGTCTGATTTTGGCAAAAGAAAATTGTAAAAATGATGTTTTCTGGATATTTAGGGTTAGTAAGTTAGCTTCCAGCCAGTGAATCACCTTACATAAGCCTGTCTCCGCGGCCATTCGGGCAACGTCCCATTACGCTCCATGGAATATGAGTACTGTGTCGTCTGCATAGCTAAAAATTTTCCCGTTTGTGAGCTGTTGTTGGCATAGATCATTCACGTAGATTAGGAATAAACTAGGTGATAGACAGCTACCTTGCGGCACACCGTAATCGATTCCGGTTTCTTTGCTAATGACTTCACCAATCCTTACTATTTGTGTCCGGTTACTGAGAAAGTCTGCAAATATGCTTAAGACTTTACCCCGGATTCCAGCATGTTCTAACTTGGTCACAAGGGTGGAAACACAGACGGTGTCAAATGCCTTGGCGAGGTCCAGGAACACACCCAGGCACTTTTGGTTTTGATCCAGTTTTTCAGTCACATAATCAACTAGCTGGTTGACTGCATCGGTGGTGCTTTTCTTAGGCTTGAAGCCAAATTGTGTGTCTGAAATTATTTTGTGGTGCTCCAAGTGTTTCATTAGTCTGCGGTTCAGCAATTTTTCCCATATTTTGGACAATGCTGACAGAACTGAAATAGGTTTGTAATTATTAACATCGTCCTCGCTTCCACCCTTGTGAATAGGTGTAATTAGTGACTTTTTAAAGATTTGGGGGAAAACGCCTTGTTCAAAGCAGGCATTAATAAGTTTAGTTATAGGTGGGACTAGTATTTCTTTACCCAACTTAAGCAATTTTACCGGAATAGAGTCCCATCCAGTGGCGCAGTCGTTTTTGAGGTTGTTAATGACTGCTTCTACTTCAGCTTCGTCCGTAACAAGTAGAACCATAGAATCACGCACCGAGTGTGTTTCCATAGGGTAGGGTGTTAGTGTAGGAGTTTGGTTTTTTATAATTTTTTCAGCCAGTTGCTTACCAATACTCGAGAAGTAATGGTTTATTTGCTCGATGGAGTTAAGCGCATCCTCACCGCCAGCAGCTGGTAGAAGTTTGTGAGCTGAGTGTTTTTTCCCAGCTTGGTTGGTGATGTTTTTTATGACACCCCATGTTTCTTTGTTGCTCTTTGAGGACTTTAAAGCACAACTTTCGTGGGCGTTTCTTAAATTCCTTAACAGGAGATTGCAGTGATTCCGATATCTTTTATATGTTAGCTTAATAATTCCATTTTTTGGGTCAGCTAGAGCTTTTCGGTGGAGACTATCCCTATGACGAATACACCGTAAGAGGCCAGGTGTGATCCAAGGCTTAAGAACTACCTTTCGGTTAGGGACTTTTCTTAATGTAGAACTTTGAGATACTACCGACCTAAGGGATGCGACAAATCTCGAAGCAGCTTCGTTTGCACAACAATTTTGTGAAATAAAAGAGAAATCTGTATCTCTCAGTTGTTCGATAGCACTCTCGTAGTTTATTTTAGTAGTGTTTTTAAAATTCTAATTTTTTGTGGGGTTACTCTCTAGACATAGCAGTACAGAGGAGTGGTCGCTAACTGTGGAATCCATTACTATGACCGTTGCTGAGGTAGTGGTACTTATCATTGTGTGGTCGAGGCAATTATGCAGTCTAGTGGGGAAGGTATGCCCCGGTAGGAGGCCCATCTCTGCAGTTAGGTTTAAATAAGACAAGCTGTTTCTATCAGTACTACCGGGCTTTATATCTATATTGATATCCCCTATTAGAATTATGTTACTCGCTTTTATTTTCCTTATAATGTTTTCCAAGGAGTTAAGAAAGCTGTCAATACAATAAATTGAAGGAAATCTGTACGAGGCTAAGATACAAGTGTTGGGATCAACATGTAATAAGAGAAAATTTGCTCCTATGGGGTCTGGCTCTTCAACCACGCAATGGAGATTATTCTTTATAAATATTGTAATGCCGTCATTTTGATTCAGAAAGTTTTTGCTAGCATATGTTGTATAGTTCGCCATGGTCGGTATCGGTTTGTCCGCATTCAGCCAACATTCTGTCAGAACAATGATATCAACTTCACATGATAATCTAGCTAATTGTGCTTGGAAACCATCAAAATTTTTGTAAATGCTTCGGATATTTTGGGTGATAATTTTTAGCGAGGTGTTATTGGTTTTAATTATTTTATTACAGGCGTCGGTGTCGCAATGATAAGAAGACGCTACGGCAAAACTATCTATTAGTGTTAAAAAATCACAATTTGTTGTAGCCATTGGAGTAAGTACTTATTTTTTGTTGCATTTTGTTAGGTGTAATTATTACCGCGTTATAACTCACGGAGAATAAAACTGGGTTAAGAATATTATGTACTCGAGACAATTTAGTGTTATAAATGTAGGTGGTGTTGGTATTGTTTTGTATTGTGTGTAATGTTTTTGGTTGGTTGTTTATATGTGTTTTACAGAGAATAAGAAACGTTGATATCAAAATAGCAAGCATTGTGTAAACGGAGCATGAGTCGGACAAAGAATGAGCCTTAAATAGTCATTGAGTTAATTTGGTTTTAAAATCTGCTTCACTTTTAATATGTATATATTGATCTCCTTCCTTCTGTCGAATGAACACTTTTCCGAGTGAAGTCCAGCAGTATTTGAAGCCGTTTTCGTTCGCAAATTTCCTTGCCAGATAGAATAATCTTTGTGCCTTCATAGTCAAGCACTCTGAGATAAAAATTGGTTGTACTGCGCCCGGTATATTTACATGTGATGTGTTTAACTTAGCCTGGACGTTATTGCGATTGAATGTGCGAAGTTTGTGCAGTATATTTTCCTTTGTGGTTACCGAAAACAAAATCAACTATAACAGATGATCCACCGCTTTTTTTATGAATGCGATATATGTCCTTAATATCGTGTCTAACGACAGGTACGTCCAATATTTTGGCGGTTTCCGAAACAATTGTATGTAGATCTTCTTTATTTTCGCCTTCCTTCCTCTATTTTTTATTAATGAAATGGATTCTGTTATCGATTCTGAACAAAGTAGTTTCAGGATGTGCGTTAATTATGTTACACGGTGTATTAGCAGGATATTTTCAAATGTATAATATGCATATTTAAACAAGTATGACGAGTATGGTGATGTGATGAGGCATTCGTATGAAGGGTGTCCTACACAAATCACCATTTAATACAAGTTGTAAAAATGTAATGAATTTTCCATCATCTGATTTAGACTTTAAGGTCTCATTGCCCTGTTTTTAGGGGTTGTGTTACTTTCTTATACCTACATTTAACAAGTTATGTACACAACTATACACTTAATAGAAGCACATAGGTAGAAAAGAGTTGCACAAAGGTAATAATAATTTCTTTAAATGTTTTCTAGCAAATTTAGAAATAAATTATAAACATCAACGTACAAGTAACTGAAAAAAAAATAGTGGAAATGCTATTTATAAGAAAAATGACAAAAAATTCAAGACAAGCTAGTCTTAAAAATAAAAAAAAAAACCATTAGGTATTATTGTAAGAAAACCTCCTTTAAAATCAAACTTTTTTTTTCCCAAAATTAAGAAGATTTTATTTCTTTGTTTAATTATTTTTAAGATGGCAAGGCCATTGATTTTATTTTTCATTATTAAGAATGCTACTATCTATAATAAAGTGTTATTTTGTGTTTTAAATGTTTTTATTTAACTTCTTGCCACACTAATTTAAATATTTACCAGTTACTAATAATACAGAAAACTGTTGCAAGTAGTTTTCCAGTACTGAGTAAACTGTTGTAAGTGTTAAAAAGTCGATAAAAGTAGATATTGTTTTTTAATATTATAACCTCATATTGGTCAATAACACGGAAATAGTATGTTTATAGAGTAAAATCCTTCAGATTTCCTATATTATAAGTATAAGCAAGTACATTATATACTGGTGTAAGTGGCCACTTCTATCAAGTTTACAGGTTCTACCAATATAAAAAAGAAGAAAAAACCAAAAATGCTGTCTTATTTCTTAAATAATAAAATATAACATACTAAAATTTCAAGTGTTTTTATTGATTTACGACAAAGTTACAAGCTTTAGAACCTTTAAACCGCTCTCTTGAAAAGTTGTGTTTTTGCACTTGTACTAGTATACGTAGGACCCGTCGTTATAGTCCATTTATTCTTATTTGTGATAATGGTAAACAAATATGGCGTCCGAGTTAAATGAGTGATAGGAATCATTGAATGACCTACTCATAACTTCACTTCAAATTTCAATAAGTGAATGATAGAAATTCAGTAAATAACCCAGACAATGAGTGACAATCACACAATCATTGAGTTATTTACATTTTTATGCTTTTGAGGAAAGGTTATTAAAAAATGAAGTACTAGTAAATTACGTTAGCGGTCGCTGGTAGGAGGTTTAAAAAAGGCGATTTTGTCCTTTTACGTATATTTCATTAAAATAAAAGTTACATTAAGTACTTATGACTAATTAGCTTAAAGACGACCTCAAGCTTCGGCGATCGAGCGAGAGTCTGATTGATTACCAATCGATTGTCCCATGAGAATATTCGATGAGAACGGTATGCACGCACGGTCAGCACTTTCATAAGTCTTTCCCGGTATCACTCACGATTGCGTAACACTTGCAACACTTCACTGTAAGTTACGAATTGGTACTACTATAGGTACATAGGTATGTAGATACATAAGAAGATGTCCATAGGTAACACCTCCCCTTCCAGACGAGCAACTATTTGCGCATGTTTAACGCAAATATTGCGGCTTGGCGATCCTCTGGAGCGGCTTCCTGAAGACTAGGAGTAGTAGTAGCAGTTGTAGTCTCCGCTGCGGCTGATACTGTCATTAAGGATCGTCGGCGACGTATAAGGTAGATTATTATAACAAGTGCGGCTGCACTTAATAAGGCTATGCCATAAAGCGGTTATACTATGTGGTAGGTGCTTGTAATGGTGTCCAATTTTACAGGTTTTTCTATAGTATTTGATGCTGGATGTCGTGGAGCTTATTTAAGTCGATTGTCGTGAGGTTGTAACGGGGTAATTCATTATTAAAGCTGCATGGCGTATCCTGTGAAATGACATCAACTCAACGGCGTTTCCGCGTACTTTGTCGTTTGTGTTAACGATAGTGAACTCCAAGGTTCCTTATGGAGCAATCTTTGGGGATTGTTGCAAAATAGCTACCATTCAATAGTCGATGTTCTTCCTGTCCGCAATTAATCTGAACCCTTGTAGGTTTTGGGAACGTGATGAGGTAATGCTGACTATCTAGTTGCAGAAGTTGCTTCCTTGAGAAGAGAGACCGGAGTGGGATGACAAAGCTCTCCTATTCTTTTTGGTAGAGAAAGTGATGAATGCAATCTCGATGCGTGCGCCCTTGGTATGAAACTCTTTGTTCACAGATGTACCAGGTGTCGATCTTCGGGCATTCAGCCTCCATGTATACAAATTCCTTAGAGTCAGTTGCTATGTAGGAAAAGGTGGCAGGATAACTAGAGTAGGTTAGAATTGGGGGTTCTGTATCACTGGCTCTCGCTTCGCTCGAGCCGTGATACAGAACCCCCAATTGTATATCCGTCCTTCACAATAAAACATGTTGTGATTGCATTATGAGAAGTATTGCGTTGTAGCGTATGCATCAATATTGAATAAAAAATCTATTTTTTAACAATATAATATACGAGTTAATTATATATAACATTATATTTCGGTCCATCATGCGCAAAAAAAACCAGACTCGGAACACACAAACAGATTGTTGTTCCATGGGGAATCGAACCCACGACACTTTGACACAATGCGAATGAAGTAGTTGCAGGTATAGATTTCATGCATAATCGTATTGTGACCGAACACTATCCGATGCGCCAAACGTGCCGTCGAAAGTGTAACGAATTTAAGGACTACTTACTGCGCATTGTAGGATATTATACAACAAATTGCACCGCTATTATAGTCTGATGTCCGATTTGCAATAGATACAGATTTTTTTGGAACAAATAACTGTTGTTTCTACTTAAAGTTTATAGTATTCTGATTGCTGGTTCCGACACTTTTTGATATAATCTCTTCCTTTCACAGCGTTTAAATAAAAACAATGAGAAAAGTTTATAGCATGTTGCATCCAAGGGTCGTCGTAAATCTCCCAATCTTCAATAACACATCCACATGAGAAACATGCGGCTCTATCGTTAATTCCATCACCACAATAAAATAATCCTGCGTCAGCCATTTCATCACCAATCTTTTTTGTGAGTCAGTTGTTGCCCAATAATAATTAAATGAATGTAAACGCATTTTATGCGTATGATACATGTCATATCGAGGATTGTAGTTTTCTTTTAACATTTTGATCATACAATAAGTACTTCGATCAAATATGAATGAAAATATAATGAAGTTACATTTTGTTACTACCGATTTATATATACTTTTATTAGATGTTCTGGGGGGGCGGGGGGTTTAGGAGGGAGGGAAGGAAAGTATTTGACAAAATTGTTAAAATAAGAAGAAAACATTATATTTAAGCAAACATTTATTCTCAAAACACCATCTTCTTAAACACAAAACATTTTTTAAAGCACATACTTTTTCATGATTAATACAACTATACAAAATCTTGACAATATAAGTATTGATCATAAAGACTTAACAAACTAGGACAACCTTGATCTCTAAATTATATATATTATTATTTTCCAAAATATATTGTAACCACAATACTTTTTCTAAACCTTTCGTGTAGATACATTTATCTTGTTCAGAGCTCAGGGAGATGTAGAAATAACGTGGACTGTATTTTAGTGTAAAATTGAGTATAATACAAGTAACAAAGAAAGTAGCGGTACAGAGACGTTAACTAGAAGACAAGTGTTGGTTAAGCCGTCCGCTGGTGAAGTGGCCCCCTCCAGGCTCGCCGCTCGCGCTCGTCGCCCCGCCGCCCGCGCGCAGGTCTTCTACCCCGCGCCCGCGCCTCAGCCGTCGGTGACACCCGTTGATATGATCACCGCGGTTGATGCGTGAACATCCTCCCCGCCTGTTGGCATCTTCGAAGGAAGAGGGCAAAGATTGTTGAACCCTCTCGTGATGACTCCTCTCTTTGTCTTCACGTCTGCTACGCGTGTGATTCCGTCGACGCCCGCAT
Organism: Chrysodeixis includens; assembly: GCA_941860345.1. Classification (NCBI taxonomy): domain Eukaryota; kingdom Metazoa; phylum Arthropoda; class Insecta; order Lepidoptera; family Noctuidae; genus Chrysodeixis; species Chrysodeixis includens. The sequence continues at coordinate 12,968 of CALNXA010000016.1, forward strand.
AGGTCGCACTACACGACCTAATGCCCAAACAAGTGGTGGAAGCGCCTTGTCTCGGATGAGCACAAGAGCTCCTTCTATGAGTTTCCTATCTGAAACAAAACTGACCATTTTGTTTTCTGTTGGAGTGAGGAAACATTATTCATTAGTGAACCGCTGCCAAAAGTGTTTGACGGATGTATTCGATCCTTTTGAAACGGTCCAAGCTGCTGATGGCTTGTCAGGAACCTGTGAAGACGGCAAAGACGTGAGTGTTCGTCCAATTAAAAAATGGGAAGGAGTAAGGACAGACAAATCAGATGGATCACAGGACAAGGGAGTTAGGGGACGGGAATTTAAAATGGCTTCTATTTGACACAGACAGGTTGCTAGTTCCTCATAGGGTAAAGTTGTGAGGCTTAGTAACTTTCTAAGATGGGTCTTGGTAGACTTTACTGCAGCTTCAGCCATGCCATTAAAGTGCGGAGAGTAAGGAGGAGAAAAAATAAATTTAATGCCTTGCTGTGCCATTTCAGATGCAACATTCGAGTCAGTAATTATTTCTTTTAATTGGTTATTAGCACCCACAAAATTGGTGCCATTATCTGACAATATACTTTGGGGTTTACCCCGACGAGACGTGAAACGATTCAGAGCCGCGATAAAGCCTTCTTTTGTAAGGTCGGTGACGAGCTCCAAATGGACCGCCTTTGTCGCATGACAAACAAAGATGCATAAATTAAGACTTTGTAAGCTTACAACCGCGACCTTTTCGGTCAGCTATCAGTACTGGGCCAGCATAATCAACACTAGAGTTAAAAAATGGATACTCAATATTGGTTCTAGAACAAGGAAGTTGACCCATAATTGGTTGTAAGTTTTGACATTTAAATCTAAAACATTTTAGACATTGTTTGACGACAGCCTTAGCAAGGTTCCTGCTGCCTAAAGGCAATAGTTCAGTCGCATATTTGCCAACAACAATTGCGGACCGGCGTGGAGCAATTTTTTATGTTGCATATGAAATAGAATTTTTGTAAGGTGATGTTTACTTACAAAGTAAGATTGGATATTTAGTATTATACTCGTAGGGTGAGTTGTCGAGTCTGCCTCCTACGCGTATAATTCCCTTTGAATCTATGAATGGTGTCAATGAAATTAAACGATTTTTACGAGGCAGAGATTTTCCAACTTTAAAATATTGTGCTCTATTGGAAAACATCTCTGCTTGTGCACTAAGTAGTAAACATGTTAAAGCGTTATCTAATTCATCACAAGAAAGCGAACCATGCAATTTGCAATTAGTATTTTTTACATAATAAATAAATCTATTGATATAGGGCAATGATTCTTTGAAGACGATTGAAATTAGAATGTTTGTGAATTAATGACTGAATGATTGAACAATTATTAGATGATTGATTAGAATTAATATTAATACTATTATTATTTTTGATTAATGAGATTACACACTACTTCAGGTAAATCTTGTTTCACGCTGTTACAGGGGCGTAATAGGCCAGCTACTTTCGCAGCCTTGCAAGAAACTAGGGCCCGACCACCATAACGAGCATTCACCGATAGAATCGGCCCTCGCCCCGCGGGAAACAAGGTCCGCCGGATTGTCCTTGATGGCACATACCTCCACCGATCTCCAGCAGTACTTTTCCTGAATTTCAGCGACTCGATTGCGTACAAAGGGTTTCAGTTGGTTTGGCAATATATTAAGCCACCCCAATACGATCATCGAGTCGCTCCAAAATAGTCGCTTATGGTACACAGTCTTGCACCCAATAGCGCAGCACAAAGTTCAAGGCGCGGAATGGTTACAGTCTTTATTGGTGCTACACGATTTTTGGACACTAAAAGTTGGACATGTACTGATCCGTCACTACATACTGACCGAACATAGATGCATGCACCGTAAGCCCTTTCTGAGGCGTCACAAAAAAGTATGCAGTTCATGTTCTATGGCTAAATTACAGCTTACCCAGCGTGGAATAGTTAGTTTGTTAAGACTGGGAAGTGTATGAACAAAAGTAGACCACATTTCACCTAACTCAGGTGAAACTTCGTCGTCCCATTTGGACTGCTCAACCCATAGTCGCTGCATCATTAACTTTGCTTCAACAATACAAGGGCCAACCAGTCCTAAAGGATCGAACACCTGGCTGATCACAGAAAGAATGTGTCGTTTTGTTATTTTATTATTTGGGGAAATATTAATTAAAAAAGATAAAGTGTCAGTATTACAAAACCAGTGTAAACCTAAAGTTTTGGATGACTGGGAGTGACTGGACAAGTCTAATGAAGTAGATTTTCCTGAGTTACCTATTGCTTCAAGGATTTCCGGACTATTAGATTGCCACTTTCGCAAGAAAAAATGAGCTGACGAAAGTATGGAATTGATTTGTTTCACCATCTCTATAGTTTCCGGTATTGTCGAACTACCACCCAAGTAATCGTCTACATAGAAATCCCGTGATATTGCGGACCTCACGTTGTCTGTGGTAGCGCTATCCGCAAGACTTACTAGACACTTTGTAGCTAGGTAAGGTGCAGACGATGTCCCGTAAGTGACAGTATTTAATTTATACGTCTTTAATGGTTCTGTGGGATCCTTTCTAAAAATAATCTGCAGTAATGATCGTTGTGCATGAGTTACTTCTATGCAACGATACATTTTTTCGACGTCACTAGTAACAACATATTTGTGTTGACGAAATCTTAATAAAATTGAAAATAAATCATCCTGTACCTTGGGCCCTACCATTTGAATATCATTAAGAGATACTTTGGAGGAAGTAGTGGCAGATGCATCAAACACAACTCTCAGCTTCGTTGTCGTACTGGATTCCCGAATTACTCCATGGTGGGGAATGAAATATTCCACATACTTGTTTGAATGAGGCCTTGACTTGTCAACTTCACTCATATGACCAAGGCGTTCGTACTCATCCATGAAATCTATGTATCTGGCCTTGAATTCAGGTTCCCGTTGAAAACGACGTTCTAGTGACAAAAAACGTTGTCTTGCCATATTGTATGAGTCGCCCAAAACGCTTGGATCGGCTTTCAAAGGCAATGGTAACAACAAACTTACTATTATCATTACGAACGGTGTTTTGTTTAAAACTTAATTCGCAATCCCGTTCCTCTTGAGACAGAGCGTGCTTAGAAGAAATGGAGTCCAACTCCCAAAATCTCGTTAAATCAGGTTGCTCGATTGAATGGGTGAAATTACAAAAATGTGAGTGATTTTTAAAAGACGAACGAAGCTGAGGAATTGGTCCAGACACTATCCAACCAAATTTGGTGTCGCATAGCTTAGGCATGCGCTTGCCTAAATCAATCGTAGCAGTGCCTATGACGCTCCAAAATATTTCTGCGCCCTACTAAAATGTCAATGTCAGCAGGATATTAAATGTAGGGTCTGCTAAACGAAGACTTGACGGAATTGGTATGATCTTTACATCGACGGAAAAGGAAGGCAAACGTTTTGTAATCTCAGGTAAAATTAGACAGTCCAATTTTATCCTATAGTCACCATTACAAGATTCAATATTAAGACTGCAAGACTGTGTACAAAGAGGAAGACTGTTGTGGTTGATACCTGTAACAGTGGAGGTAGTCTTACGTCGTAACAAATCCAGTTTGGTGCAGAGGGTCTCCGTCCATGAAGTTGGCAGTGCTACCGTTGTCAAGCAGGACTCGGGCGTTGACTCTTTCACCGTTGTTTGCTCCACCGCCTTGAACATAGCTGTGGACAGCAATACATAGGGTGTGCTATTATGGTGTAAAGAATCACGCTGCTAAGACGGACACTATTTAGAAGTGTCGATTGGTAAGGCGACATTATTTGACGTTGAAGGCATGGGATCTTGAAAAGGTTGCTCAGTCGGTTCAACATGCAAGAGAAGTATTGTGTCTGGATTGCAATATTTACAACCAGCCAATCGACAATTCTTGGTTACATGACTAGAACGCAAACAATTTAGACAGACATTGTAATTCCTTAGCCCTTTTGTATACGTGATTCAGTAGGTAAACCCTTTGAATAAATCACAAGTGTATAAAAGATGATTATTAGAACATAAAGGGCAATTTAATTTATTTTGTATAGTTATGTGATTTTTTATTTTCTAAGTTATTATTTTTTTCTTTGTAATTATTTTGATTTTCCTTTGTACTTGAAATTATAAAACTTTTTTGTTTGTTCTGATTAACGCTGTTTTATTCTGATTAACCTCTAGTGTTTCTAATAGAGATCAGCCCTACTACTAAAGAAATGTAATGAATTTTGACAAAGTGGGAGATTCCGACAATGTATTGCGGTACTCTTCCCATTTGCAGTTCGTATTCAAATCTAATTTTCTTGACATCATAAATATTATAAGAGTGTCCCAATAATCTGTCGGCTCCTTTAACGTCTTAAGTGCCCGTATATTTTTATTAATGACATCAAATAAGACGTCGCAAAACAAAAAAGATGATATTTATTAATAGGCGATTGTTGTTTGTATCGATCACATAATAAGTCCCAAGCAATTACATAATTTTCACTCTTAAAATCAATGTTTTTAATTACTTCCGATGCAACGCCCCTTAAGGGATGCACGAAGATAATGGAACTTATTAATGCCATCGATACAATCGTTGTTATGTATTAATGAAACAAAAGTGTCCCTAAATTCTAGCCAGCACTGGTAACTGCCGTCAAATTGTGGTAAATTAATTTTGGGTAAGCGAACAAAGCTATTTTTAAACGATGCACCTGGTTTAGAGTCCATTGTAGTGCCCGTCCTCCGAACCCTCACGCTCAGCGCAGCTGATCTGGAGCTGACTGCGCGCCTTGCGATCAATGAGTGGTAACGTTCTTCGATCTGATTTCGTTCCACGTACTCGTCCTTCGGGATCCGCCGATGCTAACTCGATCTCATCTGTAATGCATCGAAAACATCGTACAAGGCTTCAAATTTACTCAAGCGGCTTTCTAAATCTATCCGTTGTAGATCGGATATATGCTTTGAAGACGAAAGAACAGTTATATATTTTTCAAAGTTAGTAAGCTTGCTTTAATGCCACTGCGCTGTTTTATTAATTTATCGATGTCCAATGTTGCACTTATATTTGAGAATTAAAAAGACTTTAAAACTTTTAAGACTTGAAATTAATTCGAAGCAAAAGAAACCGTTATTTTAAAGCAAAAGAAACCGTTATTTTAAAGCAAAAAACTCAAACAAATCAAGTAGCAATTTGTCGATTAAATCAACTCAAAGGAACAGCCAGCTGACTAATTACAGTTATATTGCACACAAAAGTTAAGTCCGGTAGCAAGCACAGCTGATGCAAGAACAAAGGAGATGAGTCACCGTGCGAAAAAAATGCTTCAACGTGAGGCGCACTGACTAATCGCCGTTAACTGTTGCACTGTTAAATATTGCACGGCAAAACAGCCCGATAAAGCTATTGCAAAATTACTTAAACATTTATAATAGATGGAATGCTACCAATGCAACTGTCTTTTCAAATAAAAGCGAAGTAAGCGATAGTGGGATGAGAAATTGATTTTAAAATCACACTATTTCTGAAATGGATGTGTTGGAAAAGGTAAATAATTCAAAACGAACTCACAGAGGCCCTTAACCGTTACACTAGTTGACTTCTTCAAGCTGCGACGATGATTTTTTCGATCGATGACGGTTGATATTCAAATTCTCTGCAACGGTTCTCTTGAAGACTACTTCTTGTTGTTTACTCCTGGATGTTTCCCGGTAGATGGACCATGTTCAGGTAGCTCAGGGAGATGTAGAAATAACGTGGACTGTATTTTAGTGTAAAATTGAGTATAATACAAGTAACAAAGAAAGTAGCGGTACAGAGACGTAACTAGAAGACAAGTGTTGGTTAAGCCGTCCGCTGGTGAAGTGGCCCCCCTCCAGGCTCGCCGCTCGGCAGCTCGTCCCGCGCCGCCCGCGCGCAGGTCCTTCTACCCCGCGCCCCGCGCCTCAGCCGTCGGTGGACACCCGTTGATTATGATCACGCGGTTGATGCGTGAACAATCTCTTACAATATTTGTAATTAATTTCTGATAATGTGAATAGGATACGACTCCTCGTCTTCCAATATATGTTCCTATTACGTTGAATCCAATTTACTTGCTTTCTTTTCTTGACTTGTCAATTCATGATATGGAAAAGGTGGTTTAATCAAAAGCACCTGTATTTTTATTTTTGTACAATATTGCAATTTCTTTTACTATGAATTCATTTGCTTCTGTTTTAAAACCTTGAACATCTATAATGACAGTCATGACAATTTTCGTACTATGTTACTCAAAGGTTTATACTCCACAAGCCGATCATTAATAATTAAACAATATCCAGTTGTATTATCTGGTATCGGTGCAGAACATTCAATTTCCAACCGTACATCTACGGGGCCAGTTTTTAAGCTATCGTTTTGTCTTGAACAGTCTATGATAAAGAGAGGAGCCTTTTCCTTGAAATCAATTATATCAAGTAACGGGTCCGCAGGACAGTTATAATACGACTGACGAAATTTCACATACATTTCGTATAATATATTATATTTATTCTCGGAAAACTTTAAGCTTAAAGGTTCATACGGATAATACTGTGAATTCAAAAACAGTGTTATATTTGCAACTCCACAATGATCGAACAACGAACTGTCTTTGGTTTTATTATTTTTTCTATTAGTTTGTAAGCAAAAAATTACATACCGAGGCTTCTCTAATTGAGATGCCGTCTTAACTGACCAAGAATGCTTAGTAGTTTTTGGAAGTAATGGATACTCATATAAATCCCAGTTTCTAAACGCCATTTGAATAGATTTATCTCTTTCTAAATGTTTTAAAAGTGCTAATCTTCACGGTCTGACACTTTTATATGTGGTACACGCCATTGTATTCTTTGTACATCTATTTGAAAATGACCAACATCATCAGTAACTATGATGCTGTTTAAGTTTGAGTTACTTCTATTTAGTATAAGTTCATGTTTACAATTTATCACAATTTTATTATAATCCTCTGCAAACCCTAAAATCTTATTAAGAGGTATAATAGCACTAAAATGACCATCACTTTTAATTCCATCCATATTCCAACCCCACAAGGCCGCCACTTTATTTTCTCCTTCATTCATTGATACGTATGACTTTATTGTTGTTGTTATTCCAGAATTTTTAATGCGATCTATTTCGATACCGTTAATTTCGTATCTAATATCTTGAAACAAGAACATAACTGGGTTATTACTAAACGTAATAGTTTTCTTAATAGGATTCCCATCTTTACCGAAGAGTTTTGCTTGACCTTCGATGTAAATTGAACTGGCTGACGGTAGCACGTATACATCTTGCTAGTGGATGGGGATTCTGATTTCATCGTTTTCTCTGAAGCTGTTGTTGTAGGGATTGTAAGAATGGACTTCATAACTTTCAATTAAAGTATCGACGTGTGGTGATTCAGTAATCTGTAGTATACTCATACTTTAAAACCTAAGGCTTTAAGGAAATCTTTATTTATTTTAGTCAATTTCTTAACTTTTTTCTTACGTCTTGGCCCTTTCGTGGTCGTAGAAGTAATAGGGCGCTTTATATTGATCGCAGGATTTTTATAATATAATATCATGTTGTTTTTCTTAAATGAAGACTTAATCGAATATCCGCTTTGTCGAAATAAATGTAGCGACCAAATTGATCCACAATCTTAATAGATATAGATGAAATTATATTCTTGTTCACTGGAAAGTAAATAACGTTTTGCGGTCTTTCTATGTACTGATGAGCTACAGTATTATTAGTTAAAAATTCGTGGATAATATGGGTTGGTAATCCATCAGAATATGAACCATGAATAAGATCACATTCGATTCTGATCACAAGACAAAATGTTGTTATCAACATGCGCGTATCCTGGCTTTAAGTTTAATACTGAAAAGTATAAACAAACCGCACTCGTATTGGTCAGATAAACTTATAGGTGGTTGAAAGTATTACACCAATTCTGATTTACTTCCAGAAATGGTTACCGTTAGAGACATGCTTGCATACTGATTACTAATGGATGATTCTGTTTATTTTATTCCCTTACTAGACCAAAAATTATGTAAAAAATTTAAACAAAGATGTCCGCAATTGTAAGGGTGATCGCGTTGTATATTATCATAATTATAGTGAACTTTAGAACCTAAGTATTTTATAAATTCCTTTGGAGGCTTGAGATTTCCATAACTGTCGAAATATTCTACATAATCATTGTGTTTTACATAGGCTACCCAATGAGAACCAGGATTTCTGGAATCATCTAAATTAATAACTCCACATTCTTTTTTGAAAGGTTTTTTAGGGAGTTCGTCTCTCATAAAGACACCTCGAAAATGAGGAATTTTAGTACCATACTTCAGAATGTCAATGTTAGTTAGGGCTCATTTGGGTAGCCTGTATTTTAGTTTTTTTTCTTTTGATACAAAAATTCCAAGTCCATTTTTATGAGGTTTAAGACAGGGCTTGAAAACGTTACCAATTCACATTAAAAGTAGCGTTAAGTATCGTTATTTCCATAGAGATACCTGCATATCGGTATGAATTGGTAGCGATACTTAGTAACATAACATTATAATAACGTTACAAATTACGTTAAAAATTAACGGTATTTTTAACGTTATTTCAAAAGTAGTGGTAAATAGGTAACGATATTTTTTGGTTATTTTATGCGACGTTGCCGTTTTCACCGGCACCCTTCAAAGGCCTCAAAATTTTCAAACTGTCGCGCTGTCCGGCGCTGTTGCCATTTCGTTTGTTGTGTTCTCAACTTGCACGCGCTAACAGAACACGCTTGCGAATTTTACGAAACATTAAGATGGGGCGTAAGAAAATAAATTTCGTGTATAGATATTATCTATACTTATAATAAATCTGTAGATACTCCAATTTTATACATGAATTATATTTAAAAAGTAACTATTACTGGGTGATTAGTGATCGAAACTAATGCCAAAAATGCAATTTTTTGTCTGTCTGTCTGTATATTATTCGTTATAGAAACAAAAACTACTCGACAGATTTTTACGAAACTTGGTATAATTGTTCTTCATACTCCTGGGATACTTTTCATCACGCTACGATCAATAGGAGCAGAGCAGTGAAGTGAAATGTTGGGAAAACGGGAGAAGTTTTAAAAAGTTTTTAGATTTATTTTGTTGTTATTTTATGAAATAGGTAATAGTTGTTTTGGTAGTGTTTAAATATATAAATAATTTACATTTTCTCTTTGTAGGTAAAGAAGTAGTAGGTAGAAATACCTACGCATAGATTTTTAGATACCGGTAGGTAAAATTTGGCTAACTTATGTCTAGTTTTCTTTATTATTACGTAGATAAAAAACGAACAGTCAATTTGGGTAACTTTTAACATTTTTTACAACATTCGTGATTTTAAAACTAGTTTTATTTTTATTACCCTTATTTTTATTGAATAAATAGTGTCCAGCAGTGGGACACTATAGGCCAGGAAAAAAAAAATAGTGTCCTTTTGACCTAGTCTAACGCAATAAATTTACAGGTAAAATTATTTTTTATTTTTATTATATTTTTTTTTTTAATTCACGGGCTAACTTCAAGGGAAGAAACCCGGTCCTTTTTAAAGGCTTACACGGGGACACAGGTCCAACATGCAGAGGCCTTGTTGAGAACTTTAATCTAAAATGTGATGGGGCACCTACCAAGGGCCATCCACCCCTGCTCTATGGAAGAACAGACATGGACGGCCCAAGGTAGCTACAAGACTATTGTAAATTATGGAGATTAACTAATTTGGGCTATTGACAGGATTTGTTAAATGTAATTGTTTTCTTTCATTATGGAAAACTATGGCACCTGCCTTTAAATACATGGTAAATGCAAATAAATTTGGCAGGCGGTGACTCGCCGGCTCAAAGATGGGCCCCCTATTATACCGCCACGATAGGCAGCAGGTGGGCAACACCAGAGAGTAAGGCTAAGGGGTGTAGAGAGGTGCGACACCGATTTCGCCATCGCGGGTCACAGACCCGGAGCGGGTTTCCTCGTTATTACGCCATTAGATACTTCCACCCCCGAGCATATAGCTCTTGCGGCCCCCCTCTAGCCAGCCAGTTAAGGCAAGAAAGAGCTGGGAGTCCTCGTGAAGAGTGACCCCCCGGGGCAATCAGGTTCCGTTGTGTCGCCACACACAAACAGCTCGCCACAAGCTGCCCTGCGGATGTATGCTCCTACATAGACCTTCAGATACATTTTTTATTTATACCTCAAGGTTTGAAAAAGCATACTAATATGCCCTCAGGTCTTGCGTTATCCCCATGATGAGGAAACGACTTGCCCCGAGGGGTTTATTATATTTATTATTTTATTATCAAGTTCATACATGGCTAGGTAATCAACTCATGGCTAGGGAATCCAGAAGACTGGGGTTAGAAATTGATAGATAATGCTCTGAAACCGGTTAAAACTTTACACCCACCTGCTCCAGAAAAAGTCCTCAACACAATTTTTTGCAATTGCAAAAAAGGCTGTAGTGCCAAATGTGGGTGTAAAAAAGTCGGGTTGCAGTGTTCTCCAGCGTGTACTAATTTTCAAGGTCAGTCTTGCTCAAATGCCCAGTTGAGTACAATAGAGGAAGATTTCTGTGATTTTGATGAAGAAACCAATGACTGCTACATTTGAAGAATTTATGAATATCCAGCAAGAGGAAGAAGCAGAAATCGAAGAAGATATGGTTATTGAAGTAGACTTTCAAGAGTATGAATCGGCTTAAAATATGTAAAGAAATCAAAACAGTAGTGAATCTAATAATCAATAGCAATATAAAAATATTACAGTAACATCTAGAACTTGACGGTTATTACGCCCTTAAATTATCCTAATTTTTTTTGACAGTTAGTGAAATAGGCCTACAGGGAAAACCATGGTAAAAAAACGCGCCTGGTGGTGTGGAAATGTGTGCATATCATGTATAATATGACTCTTAGAATCGCGATATCTCAGGAATGGTAACTGTTAGGAAAAAAATCATTGATACCATTTTTGTAGATAATTTTAAGATCTACAACTTTGGTTTGAAGTTTTTTTTGATAAAATTTACCATTTTCAAGCAAAATCAAAAAAACCTCAAATTCAGACCTTTGACCTCAAATAACTTTTTAAGCACACATAGGATCGATGGGGACTTTTAACATTTGATTCGTAATGTTAAACTATAGGTCTCCACCAAAATTTGGCTTTTCGGGAATTTTTGTTATTTAACCACTTTTTTATGTCTAAATTGACCGGACTATTATGTTTTTCGAGAGTATGTATGTGTTACAGCCAAAGTGATTAATCTAGATATTATGTATACTGTCTAGCTATTATGAATAATATCTACTCAATTTGGATAAAGTGATAATTCACACAAAATTAATCACATTAACTAGCTATTATACATAATATCTTCAAAGAATTGGATAAAGTGATAAAACAAGTGGATATTCGTTTAAGAATAAATTTGTATTTAAATTTTCCTTAAGCATACATATCAGAAAAAATATTTTAACAATTAAAATAACATAAGATAATATTTTCACCTCAATAAACATAGATTTTAACAAAGAAAAAAAAAAACCTAACCTCACCTAATTTAGGTTAGGTTAGGTTTTTTTTTAGGCAGGAGTGTGGATATCAAATGAACATTATACCTTTTGATCATTAGCGCAAATGTTGATATAGCAAATAAATATTCGACGAACTGATAATTATGTCAAACGACATTATACAAAGTGATGATTTTCTTAAACGTTGTTCGATTGAGTAATATTATATCAAACGTTGTTCGATCAAACAAGGGTGAACCTAAGATAAAGACCGTATTATTACTTTGGCTAACTTTGACACGATATTATGAATAATAACTAGATAATGTGATTAATTTATTACACTGTCTAGTGAATTTAGCTATTATCCATAATGACTAGTCATCATGTATAATCGCTCATTAATCACTATGACTGTAACATATGTATCTATACTAATATTATAAAGCTGAAGAGTTTGTTTGTTTGTTTAAACGCGCTAATCTCAGGAACTACTGGGTCGAATCGAAAAAATCTTTTTGTGTTGAATAGACCATTAATCGAGGAAGGGCTTTAGGCTATATAACATCACGTTGCAACTATTAGGAGCGAAGAAATAATGGAAAATGTGAAAAAAGCGGGGAAAATTATTCATCCTTGAGGGCTTCCGTTGCGTGCGCTGCGAAAACGGTTCAATATACCAAAAATATATGTAGAAAAGAATTATTCCTATTGAAAAGATCTAAAAAAATGTCCAGGACAGTATATGTCTATCTTTTAAGATTAACTCACTAGAACCGTTTTTATGGTAATCAAATTCGGTCGAAATTAACGCATTTGTTAAGAGTTGTATCAACGTATCAGGTTGTGGAGAAAATTAATATGTACTTTTGCCACAAGAAAATAAAACTAAAAATATAATTTACGTAGGTACTTTAAAATAATTATGTTCTTTTAAAAATTTAAAAACTAATCATCATACCCCTACCCTTATCCCAATTTTTACTTGGGGTCGTGCGCAACACGTCTTTTAGACATGTTGCTTAAAGTTTTGGCTATGGTTTTGTAGTCGGCCGCCTGCCTGACACTAACCCTCTTTGGGAATGCGATTGTTGGTTGGTTACCCGCCACCATTCGAGTGACCCAAGGTGCTTGGTACAGTGCACTGGGTCTTAAGGTCCATTAGTCGCCTTTTACGACACCCAGTGGAGGATATGGGGTGGTGCTATTCTTTATATCCGGACACCACACAGTCCGTAAAAAATTAAAAACGAAATTGTCTAAAATAATAACAGAAAATGACGAGGACAAAGTCGTGGATAACAGATATAATTTATAAAGCTAAGGAGGTTGTCCGCAAAAATAAATGATGCCCAAAATAATTATTCCACGCGGACGAAGTCGCGGGCACAGCTAGTGTTTGTATAATTGTTTGGCACGCTCTGCAGCCTAAACGGCTTGATGGATTTTGGCTTGAAAGGTGTCGTTTGTATTGACTGTGAAAGTAAAAAAAAAAAACAAAATGGCGGAGTTTTGGCAAAGTATGGGTTTCAGCTTCAAAGGCATTGATATAATTTTATTTGTTGTGAGAGTGACACCGGTTATAATTTTTTACCTATATTGTGAGGTAAGAAAAAAAAAACCATCCCATCAAGTGGGGTATCAAAACGAAGGGTTTCAAATAACAAGTCCAAAAATATATGTAACTTGTCGTTTCAATTTCAAATGACAGATATAAGTTTTAAGGAAAATAAAATATAAAAAACTTATTAACTTACAAGTTGTGAGAGGTACCTACATACTTTCAGTATTCTAAACTGGGCCACTTATTTATAAAAAAATAAACTAAAAAGTCTGAAATAAAACAATTATTAAAAAACAAAAAACCCGACCGCAAAACATAACCACTAACTAAAAAGGGAAATATAAAATAAATAAGAAAAAGCAAAGATTTTTTTTTTAAACACGCAAATGGTCGTACGGCACAGTCTTGGCATCGATGCAGTCTGACATTATTTTGTGAGTGTTCGAGAGCGACGGTAACAAAACTAACTTATAACGATAAAATTAACGGTAACATATAGTTTAACGTTTTATATATTTAACGTTTAAATGTGCCAGAAGTAACGTTATTTCTTAGTTAACGATATCTACATCAAAAGGCAGTAACGATACCAATTTTTTACCGGTATGTCAAGCCCTGGTTTAAGATGTAATCCCTTTCCGATGCAAAGAGCCTCCATTTTTTCATTGTGTCTCTTCAGTTCTGCAAAACGCTTTTTTGCCATCTTGAATTCATTTATGGTTTTAGCTATTCCAGCTGCACCTCCTGCTAGGGCTCCCGCAGCTGATAGTCCCGCAAAAATAGGAATCAAAGGTAGTACTCCACCAGTTTTTGGTATAGGAATTACACGAGGAAGTTTTATAGATGAATCATCAACTAATTCTCTTGCAGCAGCCATAGCTAATTCTATCGCCATTTTTTTGCCTTTTGGTTTTAATTTCCGTATATGTTTTTTCGTTTTAGTAATAACATTTTTTAATTTATTTTTAAATCCATTACCAGATTTTTTTGTTGTTAAAATATTTCCATTTTTACCATTTTTTAAGCCCGCTCCAGTTTTAACTTTTGCCAACATTGCTTTGCTTACTAGATGGGCAGCGAATTTTTCCCCTACACTTGCATCAGAAGCAACAGCCCGCTTTTTAGCCATTTTTAATAGAACTAAATCTGCCTTATGCCGATCCCTTAAATTTGACGACTTGTGATAAGCAATATCGTGTTCTTTACAATATTCGTCTAATTTATTCACAGCTTTATCTCCACGTGTAAGTCTTTTAATCAGATTTGTTCCAGGCCCACAATAATTATATCCAGGTAAATGTAATTCAAATGGTAAATGATTTATAAGCCAATTCAGAAGACTACTCTCTCCAATACACATCCTAAGACTGACTAATCGTACATTGAACACTCAATAAATAAAAAAATATTCTCATCAATGTCTTTGAAATGTTATATATTTTTTTCTTTGTTATAGTATATTCGACTTATCAATCCAGCTATTTTCAGCAGAAGACAATCCTAACCATTTAACTAAAACCTTATTTCCTTTCCGTCTTAAAACTTTTTCAACTAGATATATGTTAGGATGTTTTGTCTTTTGGAGTTCCTGGACATAAAATGCTCCTAAAATAGGCTGACATCTGATAGCATCTTCAATCAAGTAGGTTATAGGAGTTGTATACTGTATTTTTCGAATTTTAAATATTTCTGTCGACCAGTTGGGAGTATACCCTTTTTCAAATGTTCCTTTGTATTTACTGATACGCACATAGTCACCCACCTTAAACTTACTTTTCAAATCTTCTTTTTTTTCAGACTTTACATATTTTTCTAATATTCGTATTTTATTAGTATTATCTACATTTGCAGGAATTTCATCAATTGTTCGATGATAAGTATGGTTGTATTTAAAAATAACATCATCTAGAGTGCCGTTTATCCAATTGTAGTTGCCTTTTAAACTAAATTCTTTGTACAACTTAGACTTTAATGTTCTAATTAATCGTTCAACTATTGAGGCTTTTTTTGTTGAGAAGGTTGAATAATGGTTAATGTGAAAACGTTTCATAAGTTTATTAAATTTATCATTATAAAATTCTGTTCCATTATCAGTTTGTAGATTTCTAGGTACACGCCCTTTGTCCAGCAACATCTTTAAAGTGTCACAGACAATATCCTTGGATTTGGTTTTAAGAGGAAAGGTCCAGCCATATTTGGAAAATGTATCGATAATTACAAGGATAAATCTAAAATTCTTATTTTCAGAGGCATGAGATTGCATATCAATTAAATCTGCTTGCCATAAATCATCTATGTCTTTCATAATGACATGTCTTCGAGGAAAGTTTATTCTTGCATTTTTATGAATTTCATTTACCACATCTGCTTTGCTCATGTTGATATTTGATTATTTTTTGTGGCAACTCTTAATATCTCTTCAATTCGCGTACATAAAATAAAAGTGTTGAATTTTATGTTTTAAGCTAATTCAGTGATGAACTTTGCTTTTGCTCATGATGAATAATTCAGTAATACTGAATGAAAATCTTGTCACTGTCACTTTTTATTCCTTAATTATGTCAGCTTCTTTTAATTCTTCAATTATAGATAAAATCTCATTATCATGATTTGTATTGCCAGCATCTCTCGAAGCGACTAATAACTTTAATCTCTCAACCAATTCATTAGGATCATCCCAATATACTAAATCAGTGTTAATTTTATAGCTTTTTAGCTTTGGTAACTTTCCTCCTACTTTAGTCTCACTTTTATCGTTTGACATTTCAGAAAATAATGGTCTGATTATCTCCCTATATTTTATGCCTTTATCACCTCTTATTTGACCTTTAGGGTTAAAATCTCTTTTATGTGCATTTGTATAATGTAACATATCCTTATAGACAAGTTTATCTTTGTTCGATATCAACTTTAAATCTGGTTTTCTTCGTAGTAAAAGTTCTTTCAGGCCAGTGGTCATATTGTAAGTTTTATCACCGATTTTAATTAATATTATAGGATCTTTATTTAAACTATCAATTTTAGAAAATGATACTACTGAATTACCCATCAGTAAAGTTCTGTTTTCACTTCTTATTCCGAACGGTACACTAACACCATCATAAATACCATGGATATCATCACCTTCTAATGAAATTTCTAAATTATCTGGCAAATCACTTTTAGGATTTTGTTCCAACAATTGTGCAGAATTCAGTTTTGGTTCATAATAATCATCGAACTTTGTAGATGAAATAGAATTATTTTCATCCGATTCTATTTCTACAGAATGAGCCAAGGTTGAATTTTCCATATTTTTTGTTTTTTCTGAGTACCTTTCAACATTTGAATTAACTAGAGTTTTAAGTGGATCTGTCACAGGTTTTAGCATTTTATCAAGTGACGTATTCATTGTATGTTCCTGATTTTTCATTTGTTTTATTTTATTTTTTATGGAGTCAACAGACTTTATCAATTCCATTTTAATATTTTTCTCCATCTTAAGTAATAACAACTGTTTTCAACTAAGAAAAGAATAACACTAAAAATGTTTTTATACAGAACTCATTTATATGTATATTTTCATTCAAAGTTTAAATATACATCAAAATTTTGTCTGTACCTTCCATTATTTAATGGTGAATCTTTGTTAATAAGAAGGAAATTATAAGGGTTACTCCAAACTGTTTTACAAATATCTTTGAACTGATTCCATGATAGATCTGAATTTACATGTTCTTCATAGATGTGCTTTAAGTTCACATCATCTTGTTTAAATATTATGAGAAAATTGGCGTTATCACGTAACAACTGTTTTGGTATTTTTGAGTACGTTTGAGATAAGTAAAAAACAATCAATTTGTTTATGTCTACCCCATAGAGAAATAATTACGGATATTTATTTGATTTTCACATGCATACATCATCAAATATAAATATAGAATTGGGTAAAGCTTCACTCGGAGATATGACCTTTTTATCGTCATTGAATTCATTGAACTTGATCTGCGGCACTCTTCTTAATACTTCACTCAAGAAACGATATTTTGATTGGAAAGTAGTTTTCGAATAAAGATAAAGATTTTTAAATTTAAGACCATTTTCATGGAGCAATAAACTGATCATAACGTTTGTTTTACCGCAGTTCGAGGGTCCGCATATTATGCAGCGAATCGTATTAGGCAATAAAGCACTATGTCTAATCTGACGAGCGGAGCTACTAAAATTGATATTATTCACGTTCAGGGATATGGGTTGTTTGACCAACTTCATCTTGCCTAATACTTATTTTCATTTCTTACTATCGTTTATATATGTATGAATATATTTTTTTATTAAATGTAACACGTGCAGTGAGTACACCCAGTAGTCAAGCAACAGGTTTGAACCTGCAACGTAATTTAGATGATATTCTCGTCTTACTTGCATATTTGAGACTAATAACTGAAATGAGAACATATTCGTATTACATGCTTAAATAATAATTCCAGTTCTAGGTACGTCAAAGTAATTAAACATCTCACTTCATTGCAGTACCTAGTCAAAGTAGGACCATACACTTGTTTACGTTGCGTTTGTTTTTTTTATTTCAATAACAGTTTTCCAGTATTAAGGTAAGTATCGGAATAATCAGTCAACCAAAAATAATAATATTATATAAAATATATTTTTATGTTTATTTATTAATAGTTAATTCTTTTCAGAATTATGTCATTCACACCAGCATCACCATCTTACAGCCCCAGCATTTTGGACAACGAAAATGTGATTTCTGTCGAACTTGAGCAATCCCAATTACGTGAGGTAATCTTTTTGTTGTATTTAATTTTATTTTATGGAAGTAGATAAATATATTTTTTCTTGTTGTAATTTATTTTTAATTTCTTCTGCAGTGGAACTCTGAGGTCCTGGATGAAAATCCTACAATTAGCCCATATTTTTACTCCCAGGGCAACTATAAACCATATTTTGAAGGTTTATTAAATCAAAGGGATAACAATAAGACGCCGCTCACTGGAAACGATCAAGTTCAAACCTTGAAAAAGTATAAAAAGAAGAGAAAATGCTCATTGGGATCATCAGCATCATCATACATTGTTCGTCGTGGAGGTGGAGGTGGTGATGGTGGTTATCTTATTAAATTAGAAGTGCATGAACTAAAAGACTCTAAGAATGAAAACGATTATAGTGATAATGACAATGCGTGTGTAAATGTACAATATGTGGCGCGTGAAACTTGTGATGATGTTATGGACGCGACAGAGACCCTTATTAAAAAAATTGGGAAAAAGTTGTGTGACCCTGAGTAGTTTTAAGTCATGGTTATAAAGTAATTATTAACTAGTCGTAGTTTGTATCATTAAACTTTTGTTAATAAGACTGTTTATTTTGTTACTTAGTATTTTAATAGTTTTAACATTTAAATATTTTATTTTATACACCGTGACTTTTGGATCGTTTTAAAAAAGCAGCCCAGTTCATGTATCCAATGACTAGTAAACGATTATAATAAAAAAAATATGTTTTTTTAAGATTTGAATGAATAAAAATATTATTCATTATTATGACACAAGGCAGTCTTACGAACACTCTGTAGTGAGCGCGGTCCGAGCCTTGTGCCAAAGGGGCCGCGCGGGCGGCGCGGCGGCGTCTTATCATTGGTCATTCACCTTAGCGTAAAACAGCTGTCTTACTATTGCAATCATAATGTTCGCAGTAAGTATGTAGCAGTTAGTTAAAATCCACTTAATTCCAATTCTTCCTTCATACTTTTACGGGCTTAGGACCGTCAGAAACATTTTTCATAGGTAAAACTTACTCGTGAAACCGAAACAAAATGATGTACCTAGTAATAACTGATCTATTCGTCTTTATTCGACCCTATTTAAGACAGAAATTTGACTCATATTCCTACACATCCTACCTGTTTACATTTAATAAATAAATCTAGAATTGCAATTTCTAACATTATTACGTTACGTATTACGTTACGTACTACTACTTATTTCCATAACTATCTTTTTAATTATTATTTTTAAAAAGATAGTTATGGAAATAAGTAGTAGGTATATAAATTGTTTCCGGCGTATTTAAAGAATGGGAATCAACTGATATTTACACTAATTACTTATTTACTAATGATCACTTTTTATTTACAAGTAGGTAAGTAGGCGTTACCTGTATTGTAGCAACTGTTCAAATTGTATACCACCTTGTTCGATGCACAAACGAGCACGTTTTTGAATATTCTCTTTTAATTTATTTAACAACACTGTGTCCTGTTTCACTTTGTCAAAGGCAAGAGTTATTTGACGTTTTAATTGTTCCACACTGCGTGCTTCTTCGGTGTACACAAGTCTTTTCACTTCAGACCACAAAAAAAAGTCTAACGGTGTCAGATCCGGGCTACGAGGGGGCCAAGCCACGGGACCACCTCGCCCGATCCACCTGTCACCAAACTCGCGATCTAGGTACTCCCGCACTGATCTTGAATAGTGAGCGGGACAACCATCATGTTGGTAGTAAAGATTCGCTAGATATCCAACAGGTACATCTTCGAGTAATTCGGGAATTACGGTTTGTAACATGTCAAGATATGTTCCGCCGGTGAGGTTACCTTGAATAAAAATAGGACCAATTATTCGATGTCCTATAATCCCAGCCCAAACATTCACACTAAATCGAATTTGGTGAGAATGTTCTCGTATTCGGTGTGGGTTGTTTATTGACCACCAGTGCTCGTTGTGGATATTGAACATCCCAACTCGGGTGAACGTGGACTCATCTGTCCACAGAATGTTGGCGGTTGGATGGTCAATAAGCCAGCGACACAATACTAATCTGGATTCGGGGTCCGCCCCGTATAAGGCCTGTGTTCGTCGGTAGTGGTACGGGTGCAGTCCTTCCGCTTGTAATACTTTCCAAACATAATACTGGCTGACTCCGAAATGTCTGGCAGCCACTCTAGTACTCCGTCGTGGGTGTTGTTCGAAGTAACTCAATATGTTTACTTCGAGAACAGGTGAATGATGAGTACCGCCTCGAGCTTGCGCATGCGCTGGGCGGCGAAACTGACCGTGATCAAGCAGCCGTTGCGTTGCTGCTAAAATGGTTTGCAGTGCCGGCACTTGCGGGTTATTCACTCCTCGATTGCGTAACATTTCGAGATGGTCAGGCGCAGCGTACAATCTTCTTGCTTCCAGTAAATTGTCACCACTTATTGCGTACAGGCGCACCATTTGTAAATACTCGACATTCGAGTACTCATAGTTCCTATCACTCATTATTACGTAGTTTCGAGATCGCGGACAAAGCTTGAATATCGGTAGCGCGCGCGCACCCTTTCGCTTCCAGTGTTTGGACGGAACTAAACTGCAGTAGTGCAGAGTGACCTTTACCGATTTCAAGGTGAAAGGGGCGGGGCGTCGCTTGCGCGGCCTTTGACAAAAAGTAGCGTTAGGCAATCTGATTGGACAACAGTCCACGTGGACTATGCTTGATTGGCTTGCGATATTTTGTCTCGTTAAAAATGGAGATGGAGAGATCTGCTCGACTCGTTCGCTGGGTAGGTATCTTCAACAGTTTGATACGTAAACATTGTTAACAGGATGGTTCATATTTCCAATGTATTATTTATTTTTTTCATGCATATTATTTTAATTAATGATAAAAAAATTATATTCGCGCCTAGAGGTATTTTATGACGGATACATTGTGTGGACGACTTTTTTAAAACGATACAAAAGTCACGGTGTATATTAGTCGTAACGTGCTGTTTTTCAAAATATTGTCATATTTTCCCAGTACGTCGTGCTACTGCGGATATAGTTATTAAAATATTAGAGGAATCTATTTTTTTAGTTCACGGAGTTCCTCAAACAATCTTCTTGGATAATGGAACGCAGTTTATTAGTTCATGTACTGACGCGTTATTTAAAAAATACAAAATTCCTAACGTTTTCTTTACGCCGAAGTACACTCCACAAGTCAACACAGTGAAACGTTACAACAAAACTATTGTTACTAGTTTGTCTACGTTTGTTGGAAACGACCATAGATCCTGGGACATCTCCATCCCCAAGGTTCAGTTTGCGATAAACAATTCCGTCAATGAAGCCACCGGTTATACGCCGTCATTTTTAGTTTACGGTAGGGAATTAGTTTTATGCGGATCGCACTATACTGACAATGACCTGGGCGATGAAGTGTTGTTCCTTCCTCGCGACTTATACGCTGAAAACTTAGGGTGTCTTCGTTCAGTTTTCAATGATGTGCCGGCTTTATTATGGCACGCACATGAAAAGAATACTGCACACTACAACCTACGCAGAAAGCCGGCTGAGTTTAATGTTGGAGACATAGTCTATAAGCGCGCATTCGTTCTAAGTAACAAGGACAAATATTTTAGTAAAAAGCTTGCACCTAAATTTATCAAATGCCCTATAATTGGAAAACGATCTCCACTTGTTTATGTTCTGGAAGATATGTCAGGAAAAAATGTAGGCGTCTGGCATATCAATGATTTGAAAAACGTTAAAAGTAGTTAAGTGTTTTTTTTTTCACATTATTTAGGGAATTTAGACAACTCACCCTAAAATTAACTTCTTACGACTGGCATTAGTCTTCTGTGCGATATATCACAGAAAACTTGTTTATGTAAGGTCGCGTCAACACATATTTATATTGTTGAAGCTATTGTGTAAGGTTGTTTGTTTGATATTATGGAAGGATTTTAAAAGATGATAGTATGAATGTGTAGTGCTAGTGGTAATCTATTGACGAGTTTTATTTGAGAACAAAACTCTTTCTGTGACTAGGGGGGTAATGTAACATTAATTGTTACATGTTTAATTTTAATAAGTTAAAAAACAAAATAAGTATCTATAAAAGAAATATCTATCTACAATTTAAATAAAAAATAAAATAAAAATAAAACTAATAAGCAACGCAGTAAATTGGATTTCTGGCCAGCAGACAAGCGTCATTTGGGCTGCCACAAACAAATTCCTCGTTAACTGCGTAAGGCCATAGTGACGGAATGCTTCCACGTCGCCGCCACATTGGTTCTGACCGTCCCGGACGGTCAAAACTACGTAGGTAAATAAGTTATTATTTTTTGGAGTTTTCGCGAATTTAAAAAGTTGGAATCACAATATTAACAATAATTTACAAAGAAAGTTTGATTACTTACAGTTACACGTACTTTAAAAGATGTTTAAAGTGTTCACCGCCTCTTTGAACACATAACTCGGCCCGACGTCTGTGATTGTCTTTCACTCTGGCTAACACAAAGGCCTGTGATTTTACAGTTTCAAAAGCCATAATATTTTTTGTTTTTAAATCGTCTCTCGACTCACTTTCTCGCTCATACACAATTCTTTTAATTTCACCCCATAAAAAGAAGTCCAGGGATGTTAGATCCGGTCACCATGAAATGATGAGAAATCCAACATTCGAGGCATTGTGTCCACAATCACTTGTACTGTATTTAAAACTAAAACACACAAACCACTGCAGTCCAAAGGCTTACGCACGAGAAGGGGTGCGCGCGCGACAAACGGAAGTTGACATGCATCAATACTCTTATCGACGGGTCCTACGTATACAGGTGTAACCCGCAAAACATCAAAATACGTTTTTTTGCACCAATAGCCTTAAAATTACCTTAACTTTATGTCCTGTGAAAATTATATTATTCTATTAAGTAATTTCAGACATACAAACTTGTAAACTAATATAAGTGACATGATTTTCGGCCACACGACCATCTACACTGATGACACTTGAACTAGTGTAGGTAGTCGCATGCGCCGCGTCACGTACGCGCAAGTGCCATTTACTCCAGTATACGCGCTGTGACGGAGTCGGGAGCACATTAAACACTGGTATAACTGCGTTAACTGCTGACGTATTCATTTGTATCAAAACTATTTCGTGCCCCGTTTTTAGGGATTGTGTTACTTTTTTATATATTTAACAAGTTTTGTTTGCTTTGAGTGAGTTGTGGTAAGAAGTAACAACAATTAAGGGCTCACGAGGTCAATTATTAATAAATTTATGCGTTAAAAATTGACAAACAAATTACTAAATTGACAGTACTAAGATTTCTATTAAAGGCTTTAATTAATGTTCGAATAATGCTAGATACAGATTGTACTGATTGTAGATTTGTTTGTCCCGCCTGCATTAATTTTAAACGTATGAATTATACAACGTTGATATAAGCGAGAGGCATGAAATGAAACCACATATTCTGTATATCATTATAAGGCTACACAACAAAAATCAAATCAATGTAAGCAATAGTTTAGTCACAGGATATTTTTTTAGTTTTTTTTTAGTTTGAACATGCTGTATCTTCCTAAGACTAAGTTTTATAGGCATAGTTATCTAAGAGTCATTCACCGCAAAACAACAAAATTCACGCGACGTTGCCGCTCCGCATCGTAAGTTTGCAATACAAACAAGTGCACTATTACCAAATATTTCCTTAAAAGAAAGTACAGATCACGGTCATCTCACTCTAATGTAATAAGCGTAACAGAAATAGAAATAGATCAGTCTGTTGCTATTGCGCGGGCGACGGCGGCGGTGACTCGGATAAGTAGGTCAAGGACACGATTTTTACATTGTTTAGTGCGAAGACGCGTCGCTTCCGGGGTGCACGTTACGCAATTAAGCACAAATTATTGTCGCTCACGCGTCCGGTTTTCAATATTCTCTAATATTGTTAAGTTTTTATTGTGATAGGACACCAAACTTCTTATTCTAAGATAGTGATTTATGTTGTGACAGGACAAGTTAGTTTAAGTTTAGTTGTGTGTGCAGTTTTTAATAATTTTGTAAATTAGGTACGTAAGACATCCATAATGCCTCGTGCTACATACACTGCTTTTTTTTGTGGGGTTTTGTGAAAGGTGAAGTGTATGCAACAGACGTGAATACCGTAGAGGAACTTAAAAACCGAATTATTTTAGCGTTTCATAAATTAAAAAATTCAACAAACAGAGATTTTATTGCACGATTAAATAACAATATTATACGTCGTTATAACTTGTGTATTAATGCAAACGGCGGACATTTCCAACAATTGAAGATTTAATGTGTAAGTATAACAATGAATTATTATTGTTTATTATGATCATTGATCATACTTTCCAACGATACCTACACCACTTGTTTACATTATCGTCTACATCAAACCCGGCCGCTCTGCTGTGTGTGAGCCCGCCGCACGCGCTATGCGATAGGTAGAAATGCGATGTTGCCGTTTTGTTACGCAGGTCACCGCACGTCAGTGTAAATTTTTATTAAGGGTATTTACATTTTAAGTTAATAATTAAGCTATTTAAGTTCTTTGAAAAAAGTTTTTTCGTATACTTCTTGAAAACTTTTTTTTAATAGTTTCGGATTAGCAGTAGGCACTTATAGTATATGTGGTTTCATTTAATGCCTCTCGCTTTTATCAACGTTGTATAATAGTTCATTAAGACACATCTGTACATTAGTTGTTCGAAAACTACTCTTACGTTAATAGACTTAGAGCTCTATACTATAATAAAAAGGTAATAGTCTCAATTATAAACTGCAATCTTGCATAGTATTTCATTCACTAAAGAGAAATGAACAGTCATCATTTACGCAAAACATATACACAGTGTATGAATAATACCTATAATATCAAATCATTGCAATCACGAACATTAGAAAACAATAATGTTAAGGAAACAATTATTGTTAAGGAAAATAAAACACTTTCAGTAAAAGATTATATACTTAGCGTAGATAGTTCAATAAAACAAGTTTTTCAGAGAAATCATCATATTTAAATTCTTAAAAAAATATATAGTACAGATACATGCTTTATCTAGTGACTTTTTTGGATAAAAACAGATTATTTAGGTGTCCGAGCTACGCTAGACCCACTTTTGAGATTACCTCTTGGATTTTCGCAAGTGACAACACTGATTCCTCCCCTTCCCCGCTCGTCGCGCCCCTCCACGTCCGCTCGCACGTCGTCGTGCCGCGCCGGGCGAATAGCTTCGCTCCTCAGTACGTCTTGGATTTTATCGAAGTGAACACGTGCGTTGGAACAGTACCTACAGTAGAATTGTTATTTAATAAAATATTTCTGTTCCGTACACTGAAATTTAATCTTAAAGGTAAGTGATATATATTACTATTTAGTTTCATCGAAACTAATAAAAACAAGAAAGCCCTGTTAATCTAGTAGATTTGTCCGCTCTCAGGACGGCCCATCTACAGTTATAAAGCAAACTACTAAGGAAAGCCCTTAGTTTATTGTAAATTTTGTTTCTAAACTCGCTCTCGATAGCCGACTGTCGGCTGAGCGCACAGCCGACGTCGTCTGCTAAGCAGACGACTGGCGCCTGCCACACAGACGACACGGCGGCTGCCTGTCCGATAGCTTATTAAGAACAACCGCTGCGTGCATTACACCAGCAGAACACACAGGCTTATACAGCGTGTATATTTGAACGACGGACTTATTGAAGGAGGGTGGTCAGTACTCGATTCTCGTCCCAAATATGTAAATAAACTATGACCTTAATTTTTCATAAAATTATCCGATAAAATACAGTACTTATGAACACAGAGCGCAAAATGCCTAATATCACGCGCCAAACACGTGCCTCTCCTGTTGCTAAGGCAGCGAGCGCACAAGCCCCGCCCCTTTCCTTTGTGATGTCGCCCCCGCGCCCCCCGCGCCCCCGCGCCACCCGCTCTGCTGACCGAGTAACCGCGAGTCTATGCGCACGCGCCGCTGCTTTCGTATTGCGTAATCATTCCCGGTTACCAAATTCGCGTAAAGTGCATTTCCTAGTATTAGGTGACTAGTGTGTAGTGTAATAATGTCGTCGCAGTATTCAAATGAAGAATATTGGGATATGGTTCGTGCTTACGCGGTATCAAATGATCGTGTGCGAGCTGCAATCAATTTGTACAGAGAAATGTACCCCAACAGGCGAATACCATCATACAGTTTGATGCTAAGTGTTAACCAGCGTCTACGTACATATGGACAGTTTACCGTGCCCGCGTATGCTCAAGGACGAGGAGCGGTACCACACCCAGTACACCTACAACATGCCATCCTCGAGTACTTCGAAGAAAACCCACAAGAAAGTACTCGAAATGCTGCAAGGCGTTTTGGTGTTTCACACATGACTGTGTGGAAGCTGCTGCACGACGAAGGGATGCACCCTTACCATTTTAGACCCGTGCAGGAACTTGGGGTTAACGACCACGAACCTAGAGTGAATTTTTGTCGGTGGTATTTGTCTAATTTAGACAAAAACATTTTATTTACCGACGAAGCCACATTCACAAGAATGGGGATTTTTAATGTGCATAACGAGCATTGGTGGAGCAACGAAAATCCATACGTAACGCGACAGGTCGCTTATCAACATCGCTTCAGTGTAAATGTGTGGGCAGGTATTTTAAATAACAATTTAATAGGCCCTTATTTTATTGATGGACGACTTGACAGTGTATCATATTTAACCATTTTAAATAATGTAGTGAGTGAGATGCTGGATGAAGTGCCATTAACCATCCACCGGGACTTGTACTACCAACATGACGGAGCGCCCGCGCACTATCAGGTGCGCGTACGTGAGTACCTAAACATTCATTTTGGTGACAAGTGGATAGGTCGTGGCGGGCCCGTGCCATGGCCCGCACGCTCGCCAGATCTCACTCCGCTAGACTTTTATTTGTGGGGTGAGTTAAAAAAAATTGTTTACTCTACGGAGTATTCCAATCGCGAAGAATTGAAGGAACGAATAACAAACGCATTTAACAGTGTGAGAAGTGATCCGTTCGTCCTTAACCGCGTTAAAGACAATATGCGAAAGCGTGCCGAATTGTGCATAGCGCGGGGAGGTGCACATTTCGAACAGTTTTTAAGATTAGTTTAATTAGTTAAGTGCAAAATCGTTGTAAATACTCAAATTATTAATCGTTGAAAATAGGTGTGATTTCATTTTTTAAATACGCCAAAAATACGATGGTGCGTCACGTCTTATGAAATTTTACATTGCAGAATGTTTATAGTTTGATGTACCTAGATATTTTTGCCTGTCCTAAGCCAGATTTAAAGTATGAAGGGAAAATGCATTCATACCTACGTGACCTACGTCGGCGTCGGTCATTGACCGCGCATATGTTCTGCGATAAGCGCGAAAGTGTTACTAGCCCCGCAAGTTGATATTGCGATGGAACCTTGTCACAATAAAAGCTGCATGACGTCATCCGTCGCAAAAAAGTACAGATAGCAAAATAAATTGTAATAAAAACCATGCGAACGGTACTGACGGTGCGACGTCGACTACGTCACCAAGATGGCCGCCAGTCGCAATATCAACTTGCGGGGGCTTGTAAAACGTTGCGAAGTTTTTAAGACTTTTTGGAACGGTTTTGTTTGTCATTAATCAGGGTTTTTTTTATTGTTTATACGTTTATTGGTGAAGTCTATGCTTAAACTATTGGTGGTTTGAATAAGTCAAAAAACAAATATGTCAAAAAACTATGACCTTAATTTTTCATATAATTATTCGATAAAATACAGTATTTATGAACACAGAGCGCAAAATGCCTAATATCACGCGCCAAACACGTGCCTCTCCTGTCGCTAAGGCAGCGAGCGCGCAAGCCCCGCCCCTTTCCTTTGTGATGTCGCCCCCGCACCCCCCGCGCCCCCGCGCCACCCGCTCTGCTGACCGAGTAACCGCCAGTCTATGCGCACGCGCCGCTGCTTTCGTATTGCGTAATCATTCCCGTTTACCAAATTCGCGTAAAGTGCATTTCCTAGTGTTAGGTACCTACCTAGTGTGAAGTGTAATAATGTCGTCGCAGTATTCTAATGAAGAATGTTGGAATATGGTTCGTACTTACGCGCTATCAAATGATCGTGTGCGAGCTGCAATCAATTTGTACAGAGAAATGTACCCCATGCATGAGGAACTTGGGGTTAACGACCACGAACCTAGAGTGAATATTTGTCTAATTTCAACAAAAACATTTTATTCACCGACGAAGCCACATTCACACGAATAGGGATTTTTAATGTGCATAATGAGCATTGGTGGAGCAACAAAAATCCCTACGTAACGCGACAGGACGCTTATCAACATCGCTTCAGTGTGAATGTGTGGGCAGATATTTTAAATAACAATTTAATAGGCCCTTATTTTATTGATGGACGATTTGACAGTGTATCATATTTAAACATTTTAAATAATGTAGTGAGTGAGATGCTGGAAGATGTGCCATTAAATATCTACCGGGACTTGTACTACCAACATGACGGAGCGCCCGCGCACTATCAGGTGCGCGTACGTGAGTACCTAACATTACATACATTTTGGTGACAAGTGGATAGGTCGTGGCGGGCCCGTGCCATGGCCCGCACGCTCGCCAGATCTCACTCCGTCAAATTAATCGTCGTAAATACTCAAATTATTAACCGTTGTAAATAGGTGTGATTACATTTTTTAAATACGCCAAAAATACGATAGTGCGTCACGTCTTATGAAATTTTACATTGCAGAATGTTTATAGTTTGATGTACCTAGATATTTTTGCCTGTCCTAAGCCAGATTTAAAGTATGAAGGGAAAATGCATTCACACCTACGTCGGCGTCGGTCATTGACCGCGCATATGTTCTGCGCTTATCGCAAGGTTGTTAAAACGTTGCGATGTTTTTAGGACTTTTTTGGAACGATTTTGTTCGTCATTAATCAGGGTTTTTTTATTGTTTATACGTTTATTGGTGAATTCTATGCATAAACTATTGGTGGTTTGAATAAGTCCGTCGTTCAAATATACATGCTGTATATAGTACTGTTTGCAGATGGAGCAAGTTACGCTGGGCTCCCTGACCGAGTGGAGACCTCCGACAAAAGAAGAAGCTTTCTTCAACAATATCGTGCAGATTCTGGATGAAGTATTCCCAGATAACTGGAGAGCTTGGGTTATCAACATACCCTCCTATAATGAACTATTCGGAAAACATATCTCCTCGGATTTAGAGTGCAGGTTACGATTTGCCATTCCAACGATCAGACTGGCAAAGGCCTACAGCATTGAGACTACACTGAGTGAACGTCGCTACAAAAAGATTAAGAGGATTTTATTGACCTGGCCATTGGGTCGAGCTCTGATTTATGCTCCTTTAACAATAGCGGCAAAAGTTCACCCGGTACAGGCTTATAATAAATTCAGCGAAACTGTCAATATGATAAATTCAATTCAATTCAATTCAATTTATTCAATTAAAGCCCACATGGACCAATTACAAATTATAACATAAAATAAGAAAGTTAAAAAATAAAAAATACATTTAAAATAATATTTCCACATTAGCCCGTACATGTACCATGTCACAGTGATACATGTACTGACAGTCGAATCGCTCTGCAAAGGCACGCAGGATACTGTTTCGGGCTGACCCGCACCCTGCGCACCAGGGATGCGCACCGCTTGCGCATGGTTGTATAGAAACAATCAACGCGCGCTTCGGCGAACATCCCCGAAGCGCTACAGAAGCGAGGCAGCCCCAACAGCACCCTGAATGCATTATTGTACTGAACGCGTAGGGCGCTGTACTGCTTTTGCGTATAACTCACCCACAGACTGCTCGCGTAGAAGGACGTACAAAATGCCCTGAACAGGGTTATTTTGACGCCTTTTGAACAACGAGCAAATCTGCGTGCTATCATATTTGCTCGAACAGACAACGCCCTACGCTCCCTTTCCATGTCAAAATCGTCCTTCAAGTCCGGGGTAAGAATGTGCCCAAGGTATTTAAACTGTTCTACCCTATTTAGGGGATAACTATTAAGTTTAATTTGAGGTGTTTGACTTAAGGACCTTCCCCGACCGTGAAAGACCATCCACTCACTTTTCTTAACATTATACTGTAAGCCGTGTTGGCTAGCATACTTCTCGCAAATGTCAAGCAGCCGCGACAATCCACCTGCAGAAGCACTCAGCAGCACCATGTCGTCCGCGTAACTAATATTATTAAGGCATACTCCATCAATATGGCAGCCGACATGTGTGCTGCTGAGCTCCTCCACCAGCGCATTTACATACAGGTTAAAAAGTTTAGGCGAAGTCAGCCCTCCCTGCCTCACGCCGCTCTCCAACCTGTACGGACTCGAATATGCCCCTGCCCAACGAACAACGTTCATCTGGTTCCCATACCAATATTTAAAAGTACGGATAAGTTCCTCTGGCATTGGTGTTTGATAAAGCTTTTGCCATAGAATATCGTAGGAAACCAGATCAAACGCTCTCGACAGGTCAAGAAAACAAGCAAAAATGGGCGTATTTTTATCCGTGTAGTATTTGACAGTTTGCTTCAAACACAATATAGCCGTCTCAGTTGAAAGTCCTGACTTAAAACCAAATTGGTTGTCGTGAATATGTACATATTTATCAAGCTGAGTGTTCAGCAAACTGTCAAGTACTTTTGCGACAATCGTAGCTAATGAAATCGGACGATAATTACACTTGTCACTAATGTCACCGGTTTTGTTTTTAACAAT
Source organism: Chrysodeixis includens (assembly GCA_941860345.1). NCBI lineage: Eukaryota > Metazoa > Arthropoda > Insecta > Lepidoptera > Noctuidae > Chrysodeixis > Chrysodeixis includens. The sequence goes on from CALNXA010000016.1 coordinate 43,696, forward strand.
TGGCACTACTACAGTCTTCATCATCTGCTCAGGCAAGTATGAATGTCCCACGCACAAAGAATCAAAACATCGCCAGCACTCTAGGCATATGACCTCCCGCATACCTAAGGTGTTCAATGCTCAGGTCGTCATGGCCCGGAGACTTACCTCGTGACATAGATTTGATAGCCAACCTGACGTCCTTGGCCGTAAACCGGACGCTTACTTCCCGCCTACTACAATCATCAGAGCTCGTCGATTGTGTTGAAGCCAATGGTGACTTTACTGTAAAATGGTTCCTAAACAAGTCCGCTATTCCCGGCAGGTTAGAGGTACCATTGACACTCACAGGGAGACCCGGCTTGTTATTAAGCTTGTTCGTAGACTTCCAGAAACTACGGAAGTCGCTTCCAGAATGATGCGATGCAAGAATATCCATTTTAATTTGGTCCGTATGATTCTGACACCAGCGTAAACGGGATTTAAAAATCTTACGAGTCGACTGCATGTCTTTCCACACGCGACCTTGAGCTGGCTTACCGTATAATACCCACAACTGAAACTTTTCCCTGGCCGCCCTGTGAGCGTCACTTACGTGCCTGTTCCAACCGAGAACCGGCTTCCTACGTCTGGGCACACTAGACGAGCGACTATCCTTAGCTGCCTGGCTTAGTATTTCAATTATTTTATTATACATATTGTCAATAACAAGTCTGTGGTCCATATTATTACATACATAGTCACAACATTCGGTCATTTCAATGGGAAAGTCAATCAATTTTAAATTATTATTACATATATTATTGTACATGTCACATTGGCTAGAACTTCTTTCACCCCAGCGAACTCCATTATTTTGCATACAATTATCATGAAATTTAGGTTTGATGCTATCCAACAAAATTTCAATCTCGAGAGGAAAATGATCGGACCACAGGACGTCTTCCTTAACTTGTACACTTATAATAGTTTCCCGAGCTGATTTAGTGACTATACAATGATCAAGCCATCGCTTCGATCCGTTCGCGTCGCTTATAAATGTACAAGTTCCGGAATCCAATCCTAGGACGTCGATGTCAGCACACAACCACTGTGATTCTATACAAAAACTCTGTAACTCAACGTAAAATCGTTCATGTGGATGAGAGTTAAAGTCCCCGAGTATGTATATCGATTCTATACTACTATTGCTTATGACAGCACTCACCAGACTGAGGCAATCCGTAAACTCTGTTAGATTTCCATCTTTATCTGTTGGCATGTACACACTGAACACTAAGAATGACCTTTGATCAGTATTTACCTTCACTGCACACACTCGCGGGTTATCGCACTGCACAACGGATACGTCAGTAAATACACTTTTTCGCCACAGCAGCGCAACGCCGCCGTAGGGGCGCCCGCGCAGCATACCGGCACTGTCGTCCACCGCCGACGTCCCGGTGCAGCCGTAATTCACGTCGATTTCGCTCAGGAACGGAATATCGCCGGGAAGCAACCATGTCTCCTGTAAGGCTATTATGTCTGATGTGCGACATAAGTGCCTAATACTCTCCACAGAACGCTTTACGCTCTTGCAGTTGTAGCTAACAAGTTTGTAATTAGACTTTGTATTCATTGAGCTAGTTACAATGAGCCGGTCGCGGTGCCCCTGTTTACACCGTTCGCATTCGAATTCCTTATTTAGATAGGCCTTAGATAAAGGCCTTGCTTATTTCACGCCAGGAGGCGTCATAAATTTTGAAGAAAGAAGTGGACATTGACACATCCTCCAACTCTAACAGCTCCAGAGCTACTAAGCGCAGTCATAGCCCAGAACCTCTGGCTCCTTCAAAAGAACCAAGAATTAGTGAATTTATGGCACAACAAAATTTAATTTTAGAAAAGCTATGTTCTATAGCGCAGACCACGAACGAAAACGTGAGACTAATTCTTAAAAAAGATTCCCATCCCATAAATTCTTCCCAAGGTACTATAACGCCAATTCCAGACTCTAACAAAAGTCTCGATGAAGAATCCCCTACTCCGTACTTTGAAGAGGATAGTTGGTACGCACCGCCTCTCATTACTGAACCACAGCAGAACGAGGATTTAGATGGGCAAGATGTGGATAAAGAACCCTTGCAAGACTTTAACCCTGGAACGAAAGAAACTGAGGCGAAAATTACGAAAGCAGATGAGGTGCTCGTAAAACAAGGGGTCGATTGTCAAAGATTCAACTCAGAGAACTGGCAACGTATACGTTATTCCGAAATCCAAAAACAATTCCAGGCATCGCCAGCTTTTACAGCTTTGAAGGTTAACAGCAACCTAGCTACAGTAACTCCTTCCTGGCAACTCGTATCAGTGTTGGAGAAAATGGACTTGTGCCTAGGCGCAGTCACGCATGGTCTATTGCAACAGCGTCGAACATTCCAGTTGATATAATAATATGAAGACGCACTAGCTTCAGTAAAAGCACACATAAGTAAAAAGTTTTTAGATTCGCAGTCAGAATTTCGAAAATGTTCGGATTCTCTCTTGCAATACGCCTGTGGTAAACGAGCTGAAGCCATTCAACAAAGAAGAGCTTTATACAACGTTGATAAAAGCGAGAGGCATTAAATGAAACCACATAATCTGTATATCATTATAAGGCTACACAACAAAAATCAAATCAATGTAAGCAATAGTTTAGTCACAGGATATTTTTTTAGTTTTTTTTTTAGTTTGAACATGCTGTATCTTCCTGATTAGGTGACTAAGTTTTATAGGCATAGTTATCTAGTTGGCTCCGGTTGGGTCCGAAACTAGTCGGGCTATCCCGATAAATACGCGTGAGTAAACCGTTATAACGTTTTAAGTATGAATCATCCTCACGAAAGTTATTATAAAAATACTAGCTGCTGCCCGCGACTTCGTCTGCGTGGTGTTCAAGATGTGTAGTGCAGTACAAAAAGTAAAGCTAAATAATGTTTAATGCCAGCTCCCTAATCCTGTTCCGTTCCAAACTACCTAATTTCTTAACTTCCTTATCCTAACCTCTAGTCTTACAAACATATTTGACTGTTAGTTAACACTGCTAGTTTTTTGCTGTGGCCACTACCTTGCACTGATTTGACAATTTGGATTGAAGGACTTGAGAACTGGCTAAACCGCCGGATTGCTTCACCGTATTCTATTGTCGGGGGCCACGGGAACGCTTTCGCAATCTACCGCAAGCCCCGACAGGAGAGCTCTTTTTAACGGGAGCTTCTTCGTTAACGTGGAGCCATCTTTTGCCAGCCCTTATTAAGAGGCGCGCGGAAGCACCATGCATTTCGTCTTTGCCTTTATCCAGTACAGTAGACTGCCCTGAGACTATTGGCGTAGGTTATTTATGGTGGTTGGAGGAGGGCAAATAAGGCCCTTCTTCTATCCCTTGCTCGTCAAACATGGATCAGGTGGTCAGATGAAGCCTGCCGTGCTTTTTCCACTTTTCCTTGAGCGTCATCACTTCTTCGCAGAACTTGATGACGGCGCACTAACTACCCGCGGACACTTTGGCCACTCTAGGATGTGTGACATCGTCGTTACGAAGATGTCGCATTCTCACTGGATGTGAGAGGGGTCTGTATACCCAAATTTGCCAAATTTTGTTTGTCTACCCTTTTGGGTTCTGAGACGGTTGAATGCTTTCCGAACAGGCCACTGCAAGGTGGGCCGGTAAACCGGGCGGCAAATGTTCCTGAGGTAGGACATAAGTAGTAGGTGGTAGTTGTCGATCTGCCCAGATCTTGCACCGGGCTCGAGTTGCAATAGTAGTCAGTGTATATCGGAAAAAGCTCTTTTGGCTCTTAAGTCTACCCGTTTTAAGTCTCTTCTAATGTCACGAAGAGCAATGCCAACCAGGAGGAGAACTTATTGTGTGGGGTCGGTCCTTAACAGTCAGATATTATTCGACACGTTTGCACTGTGCACTGTGGTGCGGAGAACAGCAGGCGCTGCTCCTCATTCATCTTCTTTTTCGTTTTCTTTATACCTTTGACAGATGTTTTTTTTTTAAACATGTCTTAGTGCTTACTTACATGGTTATCAAAGTTCCAAGTTTCTAATTCTAGTAGTTTGAGCTAACCCGACTGAGCCTGTTAATGTTACGTACATACAAAACAATCGCAGGAGTACGCATGCGGGGCATACTCGTTCTCGAAATTTAATAGACATGAATGCTCGAATATCAACATACTTTCACTTATGCAACTACCCTATACCATCGCAATTGGTGCATAATTTTGTAGTGTATAGGTACTATCAAATCTTCAAAACCACGTGTCACACACAACAAAATTGCAGTCAACAACTAAGTAGTTAATTAAGTATAGTAAATCATTTACCGTCCACACAATTTTTTGTTTTGGTGTAGTTGGTTTTCTTTCATTTCATATCCACAGCTCCTCCTAAATAGGATGAGACTGTCCTAGCTTAAACAATAAGTATCATATACCAGATACCATATAAAAGTATTTTCAAGATCAATTTTAGGTATGCTAAAAAAATTCAAGCGCTTCTTACAATACTTTTGCACTACCAAAAACGATAGAAGAAAAAAAATGTTGTACTTGACTGAGATTCGATTCGTACTCAAAAATTATTAAAAAAAAAATTTAAAAAATGTGTGTCGAAATGAGATTTGAACTTAGAGTAAAAAAATACGAAGCTCGTACTTCCCTGAGCCCGCTATTTTAATTTCTATATTGTAAGCCAAATAGCATGTTAATATTAATGTCAAACATAAAACCATAGCAACAGTATTTTGGTCGCTATGGTGACATTTTCAGTTACACCAGATACGTGTTTTTTAAAATAAAGGTTTATTGCTAAGACCCCATGGTTAATAACCTGATAATAAATAGCCTATATGTTGTCTAGACCTGTCCTTAATCTTCATGCAAAATTTGAATTAATAATTTAATAATAGCGGTCCGACCGATTTCGGCCACGGCGGCCAGTGTTACTATGACACCAGCCAGCTACGCAGGACATATTATAGTGCACAAGCGTGTGCGCAAACACAGGTGCACTCTCTATTCCTTTACTCTCATAGCCCGATGGGACGGTAATCCGACACGACCGGAGAGAGATCAGGCGCAGGACCCACATTTTTACGTGCCTTCCGAAACACGGAACCTGTGATATTTATTTCTTAAACGCACACAACATTCGAAAAGTCGGTGCGCGCCGTGGGGATCGAACTCAAGACCTCTGACTTAGCAGTCCTACGGTCTCGCCACTAAGCTATCACAGCTTCTTTGAAAGCACAAAATTTGAATACTTATTTATATTAAGTAGTTTTTTTCGATTAGCCGGTAATTGGCATAAAATTCGTGATTGCTCACCCTCCATATCAAATAGCGCAATAATATGTAGAATTTATGTTGTCACGACCTCTAGTCAATATATTCTGAAAATTTGAAATTAAATGAAATGAAAATGAAATCTGTACATAATTTTTTTGGGATTATCCCGGACATATATTTACGAATAGTTTAACAATTTTATGACAATAGTTCTTTCAACAGGTAACCGTCACAAAACGATGGGCAGAAAAGCTTAGTATTCACGTAAACAGCTTTAATTTTCATCGACTTAGCTTCAAAACAGTCGGGAGTGTCATAGAAACGTACCTCCCCCTTTTCACCCCCGTTAAGGCAGAATTACCAAAAATTCTTATTGCGTCATTCTTAACTTCTATCTAAATAGCCAAATATTAATTTTAATCGAATTAGCTTCAAAACTGACGGAGTTTCATACAAACTTACCCGCCCCTTTTTACCCCCTTAAAGAGCAAAATTCCAAAAAAAGATAGCTTATATGTTAGCGAGGACTAATAGCTACATAATAAAAAAAGTTTCATCAAAATCCGTCCAGTAGTTTTTGCGTGAATCGCGGACAACAAACAGACAGACAAAAATTTTTTTTTTCATATTTTTGGCTTCTATGGATTGTATGAAGATCCCCCATCTATTTTTTTCTTTAATATCTTTAATGTACAGACATGAGGTTTTTATAATTTTATTATATGTATATAGATATAGATTGCTTACATTGATTTGATTTTTGTTGTGTAGCCTTATAATGATATACAGAATATGTGGTTTCATTTAATGCCTCTCACTTTTATCAACGTTGTATAAACCACAAAATAAAATTTTGAGTGACCTGCTCCATGCTATACCACCTTCAGAAACTTGTCTTTTTGCTGAACCACAACTTTCAGAGCTTGTGAAGGAACAGGGTGGCATTGTGAAACTTTTTCCTGGGAAATTTCGGAGGGCTGCACATACCTCAGCGACGACCACAAGGACTTATAGAGACAGACGTCCTCAACCCTCGGCGTCACAAGCTAAGGAAGGATTTCAACAAAATAACCAAAACAAAAATGCGGCAGCTCGGAAAACGGAAAGATCTCGGTATCAAACTAAACGAGCCACCGATAAGCGGATCAGGAACAAAAAATATTAAATTTCGTGCAGGGCAGGTCTGTAAATACCTTAACCTGGAAAACACTTGGGGCACCCAAAAATATCTTATCAATATTATCAGGGTATCGGATACCATTTGTCACTCGTCCTCCAACATACAGATTCAGCCACGAAACTTGTTTACGCTATCAAACAGAAACTTCTGCGGCGATGTCCCAAGAAATAGAAGAAAGAAAGAAAAGAAAGAAAAAGGTTTTATTTGCCACATGCAAGACACACAAAAAATAAAAATAGGTAAAAACACACATAAAGACAAAAAAAATAAACGAGTTAACAAATAATGCTAAGACATAAACATAATAAAAACAAAAGAAAACAACGTATACATTCAAAAATAAGGGAAAATGTGTGCCCCGCTGTGTCAAACCCGGACATTACTCAGCAAACGCTGTGGTAACACAGCACTGATTTTACGTAATGTCCGTGTAAGTGACGTCAGCGGCGTCGGCCGGGTCGCAAATGCAACTTTTTAACTTTAAAAAATGAATAAATAAAGATATTATATACTATTTCAAAATATACGGATATAAAAAATATATATATAAATAAATATTACTATTATGTGTAGTAAGTGCGTGTGTAAATACAAATTCAAACTTGCAAAAACATGATTTTTCCGTCGCCATATTGATTTCTGCAACAAGGTCAACAAGCGTCAATATACGTCGCGTCCGCATAGTAACTTGTTTCTACCTAAATGGCGGCAATAATTGTAGTTAAAACTGTAAAGGATCGCAGAAAATCGCATCGCTGAAACGCAGAAATGTTTTGCTTTAATATGCAACGGAGATTTGTGTTTGCAAGGATGGTAATTGTTAGGTACGCCAAATTATTAAGGCATCCGGAAAGTATACAATTCATAGAACATTACAGGCACTATTATTATGCTACAGGACTCTTGATTAGGTATTGAATACTTCACATGGTTATAACATCAAGGTAAGCTATCAGTATTCACTGTATTTCCTCAAACGTGATACCCACCTTAGCTAATACCAAGTGTTTAAAAGTACCTAATTAGATTAAGTTAGTAAGAAATTAAATTATATTAAACTTAAATAAAAAATGAATAAAAAATAAAAAAATAAAAATGAGCATTAAGTATTGTATAATATAATATAAAACTTCTAATAAATAGGATTATGAAATTGATATATTTGAAATATTATCATTTGCAAGAAATTTATTAATTTATTTTAAATAATCCAAATTCCAGATAATACCAGCACGGATCAGACAATGGAACAAACCACTGGCCAAATGGATAACAAGCAGTTTGACATAACAACAGCACATTATGACTTTCACCCCAACGCCAGACTGTCAGGACCTTTGAGGTAATTTATTATTTAAAGTATAAATTATTGATATAAATAAATAAATAAATATATATATACTTTTAGCAATTTTAAATGTGAAGTATGTGTATGTTTATATTTAATAAGTGTAATATGTTGCAGTGAAAGCTATGTATTTAATTGAATTTGTAACAAATATTCTTTTAGATTTTTATTAAAAGTTAATTTGGTTTTCAGACAGCGGATTGGTGGTGGAAGATCATTCCAACAATGTGTAGCGGCATGTTTGAAACTGCCCCTGAATGCTGCAGTCCTGTACTTTGGCATGGCCAGTGGATTTGTTCCAGATCTAATCACATATTTAGAACTAGTTTGACGCCAACTCAGTTTGTCATAAAGGTATTTAGGTTTTTGATTTAATACTATTCCAAACAGTAAAGAGGCTAGATGCAACCTCCTCCTGGCAGCCATTTTGAGCATTTTATGTGCATTTATATAGGGAGTTACATGACTTCTTCTGGGGACACTTTCACAAAACCTGATACAAGCATTTTGAATGCGCTGTATCAGTTGTGATGTCCGCGCTAAGAGACATGGCCCGTATACAGTGTCACAATAATTTAATTGTGATAAGACCAAACTTTCTACCAACTGTTTCCTAATAGGTACACTTAGATATTTCCTGATGCCATACAATATCTTGAGACGGTAAAAACATTTGCTTAAGGTCTTACCTATATGAGCCTCAAAACGCAGTTCCGGGTCCATATTAAGCCCCAAGTTGCAAGCGCTATCCACTCTCTGAACTACCTCGTCCATAATAAATATTACAGGATTGTTAGACAGAATGGCCTTAATTTGGCCTCTACTACCCAGAACCATAAACTTAGATTTATGGGGGTTTAGTACCAGAGAGTTTTGTTTTGACCATTCTGCTACCCTCTGTAAATCCCTGTTCAGTTTATGTACAGCTGATGCTGTATCACTAGGATTAAAAGAAATATAGATCTGTAAATCATCAGCGTACATATGGTATTTACAGTTATTAAAAGATTGAGTTACATCAGCACTATACATAATATAGAGAAGCGGTCCTAGTATTGAGCCCTGTGGCACCCCTCTATCAATATTTAGAGGCTTGGAGGCTTTAATGGTGCCATCTTCTCCACGAATCTCCACATATTGAGATCTGTTTGACAGATAACTGTTGAACCATTCTACAGTTTCTACGGAGAAACCATAGTAGGTTAACTTTGAAAGAAGTAATGTGGGATTTATTGCATCAAATGCCCTGGAGTAATCTAATAACACCAAGATGGTGCCTTCTCCACTATCGCGCGCCTCCAAAATGTTACCTACGACATCACATAAAGCAGTAGCTGTTCCCCTTTGTTTGCGAAAACCGGATTGTAGGTCAGGAAGAATAGAGTGCTCCTCTAAGTAGGATACTACCTGCATGTACACCACGCGCTCCAGCACTTTTGATAAACACGGCAGAATACTGATTGGGCGTAGGTCCCTGCAAGTGAGCGGATCGTTAATTTTGGGAATGGGGCGAACAATTGCACGGCGCCACAGATCAGGAAATGTATTAGTTGCTATTGACATATTTACTATATTGGTTATAGTTTCTAAAGTAGCTGGCAAAGTGAGAGATATCATATCCAAACTGATTCCATCAACACCCTGAGCATTTGTTTTTATTGTTTTAATAATTTTGAGAATTAATTCCTTCTCAACCATTTGTAGTTTGAACATCCCAGAGCCGAACTTATTATGCTCAAAATATGTCAACTGTGAGATGCTGACTTTGCACTCACCAGGTACATCTAAAAATGCCTTATTTATTATGTCTGGATTGTCGAAGAGCTTAGGCAGTGATTTTTCTATGTGGTCCGGGATCACATCGGACTTCAGGTTTTTCCACAGTTGTTTTGGATTACTTATGTTATTATTAATGTGTGAGGTAAAATATGCCTGCTTTTCAGAGTGCAAGGCTACAATTGCCTGATGTTTTAGCTGTAAATAATATGTTTTATGGTAATCTTGTTTGGACTTATGAAACCTCTCTCTTGCAGTATCACGCAGTTTAAATAACAAACGAATATTCTCCGTGATCCATGGCGTCGGCCTGGTTCTGACAACTGTGCTTTTAATAGGAGCATGTAGGTCAAACAAGTATGTGATCCACTTATTGAAATTCTGTACCATAGAGTGTACATCGCACATATCACCAATTTCAGACCATGGCACAGAAAGCAAATCATTATTAAAGAAGTTTTGCAGTATGTCCTTGAGTGGTCTGTATATTATTACCTTTGGGCTAGGTTTTATCTTCTTGATCACAGTCTCGCATACCACAAATGAGTGGTGACCAAGTTCAGTGTTGTAGTCTACTATGACGCTTTTAACCCCTAAATCTGTGCACAACACATCTATCAGCGTGCTGCTATCTCCGACAAAATGTGTGGCAGTAGGAACTATCTGGCTCAATTTAAAAATGTCAAGAAATTCATTAAATATTTTTGTTTTAGTGCTACAAATATCCAAAAGATTAATATTGAAGTCTCCCAGAATTAATATATTATCGTATGGAGCTAAAGCACTTACACTTTCTGTTAGCCCCTCCAAAAACCTAGTAACATCAAGCCATGGTGGACGGTATGCAGTGCCTATCAGTAATCTCTTTCCATTCACTGTAAGTGATAGCCATAATTGCTCAATATCAGGCTGTTCAGGGTGTGGTTTTATACGTGCGTTGACACCTACCTTGAGGTAGAAGGCCACTCCACCCCCTCGCCCTCCGCGCACAGTGGCGGGGCGCGGGATGTGCCGCAGCCGATACCCTGGCACGCGCGGCGCACGGCCCTCCTCACCCTGCCGCAGCCACGTTTCATTTATAGCCATGACATCCACGGCGTGCCGGTCCATGGCAATCAAGAATTCATCTTGATTTGTTGCCAGGGATCCCGCGTTAAAGAGACCAAATTTTAGGCTTTTTGTACGTGTCATTTTACAAGTTTGGTATGAAATAATAAATAATGTATATAGTTGTAAAAGTATATATGTAATATAGTATATGTGTAATGTATAAATTGTAAAAGTATTAAGATATGTAAATAGTTATAAAAAATGAATCGATAGTTTAAAATATTTGTATATGTTTTGTAAATAATATTTATAATAAGAGTTATGTAACTAAGGTGTGTAGTGTAATAAAAATCAAAATTGTGATGTACCTGAATATATATATAAGTTAAAAGTGTGTTACATTCACGTAAGCAGCCAACACGACACACAGATTCCCTTGACGAATAAATTCCTAGTAAACATTTAACATGAACATGTACAAAAGAAACAAATATACAATTATGCAGACTCATTAGCCAGAGAAATAGGGGATACAAAAAGAGCTTGTATGTCTGTTTCAGAGCGAATTCTCTTTGTTGGGTCGCCAGGCTTGCAGCAAGCCAGTATTCGTCCGTGTTTGGTCCACACGAACCTCCAGCCAGCTTGACCAGCCGCATCCCGCGCCTGACGAAACAACTGGCGGTTCGACTTGGTCAGTCGCTCATTAATATAAAAGCGCTGTGCTGGGCCTGCCATATCTAGGTCCGCAGTAGTTGCTCCGCGCCTTACTCGGGCGCTCTTAAGCAAGTCGTCACGCAGGCTGCGTCTCGTGAGGCGCACCACAATAGGGCGTGGGCGTATCACCGTTGGCCCGCCTGGGCTGGCTGCATTCAGCTGTCGCCTCCCAACCCGCTCCGCGCTGACTATGTCCCTCTCGTCCAACTTGACCCCCAGCTTCTGACTAATAGTCAGAACGACGTGTGTTGGGTTCTCGGAGTTCACTTCGGGCAAGTGAGAGATCTGTATGTCATTGGCAAGCAGTTCCTGGTCCCTGTCTTCAAGCTGCTGGCGAAGCTCCGCTATCACGCTGTCCACCCTCGTCGAGTCACAGGCACGTTGCTCCAAAGACTCCACCTTCTTTTCAAGGGTGTCGATTCGCTCACTATAGCCAGACACAGAGCCTTTCAGTGTAGCCAACTCCTCCTCCATATGCTTCCTGAAACATGTGAGTTCCTCCCAGACAACTCTCAACTCGTCCAAAATCAGCTGATATACCGGGGGGTTATCGGATAGCAGTTGTCCTGTGGTGCCCGTGCGATTGTCGGTGCTAAGAGATACGGAGGCAGGCTCTCTATAGTCCGCTAGTGCTGGTTGCTGCGTGAATACAGGACTGTCCGGTGTGCCGGCGCTGTAGTGGGAGCATTCCAAGTCGACCTGGCTGCCCGCACCTCTCACTGGAGTCTCTGCCTTGTTGTCCCTGGCAATGTTCTTTTTGCACTCAGGGCAACGCCAGCCCTGCATCACCTTTCCCTTAACTCCAACGCATTTGCTGTGGTAATATGCTTCACCACACTTAGCCCCGCTACACCTAACGCCCTCTGTGGGACTAATGAAGCGACCACAAGCTCCACACTTGTGCATTTCCTCAAGGGTCTCTGTAACGCTTGCAAAAATAGTCGATGTAGTGGTTGCGAAACAGACAACTAGATGGCGCTGTTATTGATTTATAGATCAGTTCACGTTATCCTATGAAATCTATGTGTTCGTTATCACCATAAGTGTTTCACTATCACTGATACAAGATTTGCTCACTGTTTATGTTGTCCTGTTCCGCCTTTACTTTAATTAGTTTTTATATTTTATTTTATTATGTTTAGGGTAGTTTTATAAGTCACTGTTAGTTCATAAGTAGTTTTTAGATGTAAATATTATGATATAGGCTTTATTATTGTACTTTAGCACTAGATAACACTTCTGTTTGTGATGGTAATTATATTAATTGTTTTTATTACTATATAAAACTTTTTGCATTTAAAAACTATTTTTATTTTACTAACAAACACAGAGCGTATGACCACGGTCGATGTCACGACGTCACTCCAAATAGATAAAATGGTGCAGTCAGGTGCGGCCAAAAAGCGTAACAGCAAATCTGGCTTTCTATCTCCTTTATTCTTGCGTCAAAAATCTGACGGTTCCAACCGTCCTATACTTGACCTAAGAAATCTGAATCGCTATTTACGACCGCTAAAATTTCGTTTGCTTAATCATTTTAGAATACCGCTTTGTTTAAATACCTCAGATTTCATGACAAAACTAGACTTATCACAAGCCTACTTTCATATTCCTATAGCCAAAGCACATCGCAGATTCTTAGCTTTTGCATACAAAAACAATATCTATGAGATGACATGCTTACCCTTTGGTTTGGCTACTGCTCCATGTACCTTTTCAAATATTTCTAATTGGATGGCTAATCATTTCAGGAAAGAAGGCATCCGCATCATAGTGTATTTGGACGATTTTTTGATAATGCACACAAATCCATACGTGTTGTCACAGCAGGTACTTGGACATCTCGTGAACTTGGGTTGGTGTGTGAACCTAGAAAAATCAATTACAAATCCTACAAGAGTAATAGAATACTTAGGAATCATATGGAAAACAGACCAAAATCTCAAATGCCTTCCATTGCTCAATACTCAAAAAATTATCAATCTTCTAGAGATTACCCTAAAGAAAAATTGGTGGACATGGCGCAACGCAAAAATCATTTTAGGAAACCTCAATTTTGCGTCATTCGTCGTTCCGCTGGGTCGACTGCATTGCAGACCCATCCAAATAGCAGCAAATTCACTCCCAAAAGACAAGAAAAACAAGAAATTTCGCATTCCAAAATATGTGGCAAAAAAACTTCGGTGGTGGTTACATCACGTAGACCAAACGTCACCAATTCACCACAAAGACCCCACAGTATTTGTAACGACAGATGCTTCAGACCAGGGATGGGGAGCCACAGTAAACGGCATGAGCTTAACCAGTACATGGACTGTCGGTCAACAATCGTGGCACAGCAACCGAAAAGAATTGTGGACTCTAAAAGTAGTCCTTCAAGAAGTGGCTCACAATTACAAGGGTCACACAATCTTAGCTCAAACAGACAATCGATCTGTGGCAACATACATCACCAAAGAAGGGGGGACGAAATCTTTGAAACTGCTGCAGTTAACAACAGACATACTCAAAATGGCTCAGCAACACCAAATACACTTAATCGTCCGGTACCTACCAGGGAGATACAATCTACTAGCCGACAGCCTTTCGAGATTCCGCCAAGCTCCAGAATGGACATTGTCGAAGCAAATAATAGAAACCTTATTCAAAAAATGGGGCACTCCGCTGATAGACCTCTTTGCCAGCTCACAATCAGCAGTTCTGAAGAAATACGTGAGCGAAGATGCACGAGATCAAACATGTGTATTTGTGGATGCCTTCAGCAGAACATGGCACTACAGGCTCGGCTGACTCTTCCCCCCACCATCGCTCATACCGCGAGTCTTACGACATTCAGAAAAGAGCACGGGCACATACTTACTTGTCGTACTGAATTGGAAGAAGACCTTCTGGAAAGCCGAATTGAAACAGAGAGCACTGAGCCCTCCTTTCACGATTCACAACGTGCGCCGACACCTGACAGATCTTCAAACCGGGAAGCCTCCACCGGCTGCAGAGAAGCTATGTTTGCAGGTCTGGAGGGTTCGGGCTGGGCCCGTTTAGTGGAATCTTGGCAGAAAGAAGATACAATGCTTTTAGAAACCTCTTGGCGGCAATCTACCCTGACGACAAACAAGAACGCCTGGGAAAAGTGGCGGTCATGGTCTCGAGGAAAGTGTCCAGTCAATAATCCAGAACCTGGTGATCTAACCAAATTCATTTGTCACCTACAATGAAGTTAAACTAGCGCCTAGAACGATTGCTGTACACAAATCTGTTGTGGCCACATTTGCAAATCCAGAGAAATCAGACGCGATTTCTGGACATCCACTAGTAAAGCAAGTAATGAAAGCTATAGCTATAATAGAACCCCCACCTCACAAGCCTCCGACTTGGGAGGTAGGCACTTTAATTGAATATCTTCAACATTATAATATTAATGTTGACAGTATATTTCAAACATCACGACATGTTGCAGCAATTCTGCACAGGAAGAAGGGTACACGACCTTACTTTACTGGACATCGGCTCAGAATTTTTTGATAACAAGGATGATCACGTGACATTATGGCCTAAATTTGGGTCTAAAACTGATTCTGCGACATACCGACAAGCTGGTTGGCACCTTTTAAACGATGGACCAGAAAGGCTTAACCCGGTATTGTGGATCAAGAGACTGGTAACTTTATCACAAGAGCGACGAAAAGCAAGGCAAAACCTTACAAACTTATTTATCACAACAAGAGGTAAAGTAAATGCAGCCTCTAGAACAGTCATTGCTGGATGGATCAAGACTCTTTTTCGAGAAGCCAATATTCAGGATTCCCCTGGTAGCTTTAGAGCTGCTGTCAATTCCGACATTTGGCGCAATAATAATATAAATATTGACGAAGTTTTAAAAAGAGGCAATTGGAGGAGCAAAGATACATTCCTCAAATTTTATTTTAAAGAAATTCGGAATGGAACCAAGGGGTCAAGTGGTCCGAATCTCACTAGGTTATTTTCACCTATTTGATTAAATGTTGCATTAGTGCTTCAATCATATGTACCTACAATCAAAAGTTATTGTTACCTTTTTGTTGAATTTAGAAGAAAAGTTATGTTAATTACTTTTTTTTTTATTATATTGTTACAAAATTACATAGATATTTTTACTTTTAAATTATTTTCCTCACCAATTCACCCGCATACTCATATTTACGAACCGCTCACAGTACGTCATGTGGCGCCGGCAGAGAATAAACACGTCTCAAAAGTGGGTCTAGCGTAGCTCGGACACCTAAATAACACCGTTTTCCCCCCGAAGGGCAGAAAACGAATATTTAGGTTCCAGCGTAGCTAGACCCACTAAATTATCAGGCCTTGCCGGCTTGAGAATGTACTGAGGAGCGAAGCTATTCGCCCGGCGCGGCACGACGACGTGCGAGCGGACGTGGAGGGGCGCGACGAGCGGGGAAGGGGAGGAATCAGTGTTGTCACTTGCGAAAATCCAAGAGGTAATCTCAAAAGTTCGCTACGCTGGAACCTAAATATTCGTTTTCTGCCCTTCGGGGGGAAAACGGTGTTATTTAACATTTTGCTCGAAAAAAAAAAATCCGAAGTAAGGTCGATTTTGAAAGTATTTTAAGTTTTATAAGACTGAACGCAATTTTATGAAAATTTAACAGTTCATTTACTAATCGGATTTGGCAGGGATATTATTGGATACATTTATAATATGACACTTATTTTTTTTTATATAAAATAAATACGTGTAAAAGTGCTCGCGCGCACCGCGCGCTCGGTGCCAGTGTCCTGCCGGACGCCATCGAGGTAGGACCTATGCAATTTTTGCTCGCGACCACAAATTTACGTCGTCATATTAAAATGTCAAATAAAAAAAAACAAAATTAAGAAAAAAAGGGTGTCTGAAGTGAAGAAAATCCGAAAGTGTATTGCGTAAGTACTTATTCTATAAATACGTCACAATATGATTACTTCTATACACAGAGCAGCGAAGTCAGTATGAATAGAATTTTAAATCTATAATGGGAATATTTACCTTTATAAGGTGTAGATTTCCGTCCTGGTCAAATTCAAGGCGATGTACCTATATTGAAGTATATTGTGTTTTGTTTTTAGTTCCACCACCGCGGAGGGGAGTGCCACGAGGACTTTGGCTTTGACCCTATTAGAGGAGACTCGCGCCCAGTATTGAGGAATTTAACGGTTGATGAAAATGAACCTGGACCTAAACCTAGCACACGACCACATTTTTTTATCAATTTTAATTTTTATCCTTTTTTGTAATAATACAATACATATTATGATTAATCATTATTTTTGTCTTTTATTGTAGTTCTCATTTAATCTTGTACAACCATTCTTTAAATTCTATAGAATGATCATCGCTTCCCTTAGTCATACATTCATAACAGTATATTAGTGTTTACAATCAATAGTGTAGTGGACAGCACATCAAGCTAACTACTACTTATAAACTTGCAAAAAAGTTCGTTCACCTCCTTCTACTAATGTATCCCAATATTTCAAAACGATACGAAAAACTGTATGGGCAGAGTCGGTAACACGATCAAAACAAGTGTATCATGGTAAGAGGCGTCCTTATCGTAAGACAGTACATGCATCAAGGGAGGGATTACAAACTTTTGGTGAAAATTATGAACAGTCGTTTTAATTTTAAATAGGGCATATAATTTATTTTTGTTTTTTTTTTTTTTTTATAGCCTATACAGGGTGTAAGGAAACGACTATAACGATCGTGAAGGGGCATATGTAGTCTCGTGTTACAAACACATTGCTGCGACTTTTACTTCGATACGTGATTATGATTTTTCCCCGTTCAAATTAATTCATAATGCTAAATTTCCCCACCGCTATTACTGGCCACACTGAACATATGATAACGTTCGGGTCACGACTTGAACACAAAGATGGCCGTTACCGCAAGCGCAGGTGTTTGACCATACCGCCAAAAATACTGTTGCAAATCAATTTCAACTTTACTGGTAACGACATAAGGTTCACTTTAAGTAAATCATCATAAATTGTATGCCATTTTTTGAATTTATTTTCTATTTTCTACAAATTTACGGCGGTATCTTCGTTGTGAACCGCGAGCTGACATTATTATTGAACAGTAATTTTGCATGTTTCTACCACAAAATAATATCAATACTACAGTCCAGTTGTAGCGTACCTTGATTTTCGAAATAGCGTTATTCACTCGTCGATCGCGTGACTCCGTCAGCTGACGATCGAGAACTCTTAACAATTAGGTACTACTTGGGAGATCTCGTCAACGGCTGCGACATACAAACTACCTACGGTTTTGCGAACGCCTGAAGCATTTGATTCGGAAAATCCCTGTTCTACCTACCAACTATTTACCTCAGTTGACCTTTCAACACAATTCTAACTAAAAATAATAACTATGAGAAAGGAATGTATGAACTTCACTTGAATAATTAGCCTAGGTATGTTTAGCGAGTCGTTAGTCGCAATGATTATTTTAATTTTATTTGTGTGTAATGTGAGATGATAACAATGTTAATGGTACTTACAGGTGTATGTAGGTATTTGCCGTTACTCAACCATAAGAAACTATGAACTTAATGTAGCCCTGAAAAGGACTTTTTGATATTGCGGTGGCCAGCGACCTGGTGTTAAGGCAATTTACGTGTGTAATAAAGTTAACACTTTTAATTGTAAATTTTGTTTATCGTGCTCGACTTCAACACTCCTCTGAACCGTTTAATCACATAACACTTAATAACACTGTTACTTTCACACCTGTACTGGCTTTAAGACTCGCCTTAACACTCACAGTTTGGCTCGTTATGTGAAGATGATGCTAGTAATACTTGTACCGACGGCACTGATACCTATACCACTCGCGAACTACATCGCGCGTCAAACTTCCTTCGGGCACTTGATATTAAAATAAGTAACGTTAGAGTACGCCATAACATCTCGCGAAAACTTATAACAATTCGGAGGTCTTATCGAGACGAATTTAAACACGCGACTGATCCGTGATCAGACTGGCACTGATGTCGGGATAGGGATGATCGATATTCATCGATGGTGAAGAAATATCGATGTTTAGCTGGAAAACATCAATCAATCGTACTTTTGAGTTTAATAATTTCGCTAAATCGATCTTTTTAGAAAAAAAAACGGTTGTCTGTAACGTCGGTTTACTGACGATAGTTGAATGTGACAACGTCATAAAAAAATACTGATTAAATGGTGGACTCTCACTCAAGTAGGAGAGAAATTATTTCTTTACTTATTATTTCCTGAGAGAGTAATAAAAAACTGTCAACTTAAACGCTTTTGAATGATGAAAGTCAAACATCGATATTAGATATCGATGTTTTTCTAATATCGATCATGTCCCTATGTCGGTCCCAACAAAGAAAATAGTGCATTTGCCGAAAGGCCGGTCGGCTTTTTTGACATAAAATAAAAAGAATTATGTTTGAAAATTATTTGTCCCGAGCCGAAGTCAAAGGTGCCGCTATCGCAAGACGGCACCTTTTGCAAAGGCAACCTTATTTGCAGAGGCATTAGGTTCAATTAATATTTTCATCGCAAAACGTATGATATTTGTTCTATTTTTTACCTACGCTACATGTTTTTAAAGACGAAATTCATTACCTACCTTGCAGATTTACAATCATACGCTGATGTTTAGCATTTTATTTACGATTCACACTCAAAAGAGCCACGGTGAGTCACGGTGGTATCGTTGTAATACCTACCACAAAATAATGAATCCAGTGGTGAGCATCGAATTGGTTTTTTTAAAATAGGCAGTTAGGCGCTCGACGAGTCAACATAATTTTGAGATTATTTGTCAGTAAAGAAAACTAACAATACATTTGGGTACAATATCTTTCGTAGGGTATACAACTGTAGGCAAATTAACCATTTATTGTTAGTAGTTGAATTTAGTGATAACTGATAATACAGATTTCTATTGTAATAACTAAAATCTTGGTACCTGTTTTGATAATGTATTTTAATTTAGTTTAGAGAAAGATAATACTTATGTTCTGTGTAAAGTAAGCACTCTTAAGTGGTTTATTTACGGTTGTCGCTGTCGCATGCGAGACGATAGTATTATTGTTGTACCTACGTACGACTAACGATACGAATTTACAATTGTTTTGAAATTGTTGGATATCGTAGTCAAGAGACAAATGAAAAATGTGTTTATAAATTAGATTGGCCGTAATGAGCTTGCTAAAAAGAATTAATCATGTTTCTCTAAATAATATTTAATAAAATTATTCTAACGATTGTAAATATTTTCGTCATTAAAATGTGATAAACGTAACTTCAATGATGGTGAATTAAAAATACCTTTTAATGTATTGGCGGTTTAGTACTTTTACTATTGCGTTTTTTAAGGAACCGTTTTTTGTAAGCTAAGGTATTAAGTATTTTAGATGTTGTAAAGTAGTGAAGTAGGTATCTGTTACGTAGGAACTATTTTCTTATGTTTTAGGTTGGCCTTCTTTTAAATGAATAAATACCTACCGAGTCTTAGAATGTTTTTAGTGATTGTAAGTTATTCGTGTGAAATTTATGATGAAAATTACGTTTATTATTTGATGTACCTTATGCGTGTGTAGGTATCTGCTGTTAGACATCCATAAGAAACATTGAACTACATTTTAACATTTTAACTCCGCCGCAGCTACACGCGTGCTTTGCGTAGGATCCACGGCAAACATACCAAGAACACTTTCTTCGAGGTCGTCATGTGTTCGTGGCCTCCCGGTATCAGCACGTTGCACCTCCGTACTGTGAACATTGCCAGTTTGGAACGTTCTGACGTGGAGACGCTGAAATGCCTGCACGGACGGCACTGGTATACCTCGCGCACCAAAACGCACCTCAAACTCTCTACGAGCAGCCGCATAATTGCAGTTACAATAACCGAGACACATTAACATATCGAAATAAGTTTCGTTAGAGTACGACATCTTAACAATTAGCGAAAATCTAATAAGAACACGGAAGTCTTGTCAGAAGCGCTTTCTACACGAGACTGAGACTGACTGAGCGTCGCTCGGTCGGTCGGCGGCATCATCAAAGGAAACCACGGTAGTTGTGTACGCGCCGAAAGGCTGGCGGTTCCTTTGACATAAAATAAATAACATTATTTTTTTGACATTTTATTTTATTTTGGACCTGTCGGCTCCTTTAAAGCAATAGTACAATAGATCAGATAGATGCCGCGGTGGTGTGGAG
The DNA here is from genome assembly GCA_941860345.1 of Chrysodeixis includens. Classification (NCBI taxonomy): domain Eukaryota; kingdom Metazoa; phylum Arthropoda; class Insecta; order Lepidoptera; family Noctuidae; genus Chrysodeixis; species Chrysodeixis includens. The sequence continues at coordinate 64,301 of CALNXA010000016.1, forward strand.
TGTTGTCAGTGCTATGAAATTTTGCCGAGTTTCGGGGAGAATTTTGCGTTAGATGGATGGAACAAAAATTAATAACTTTAACAGTTTTTGATATTGACCTCCAAATAATACGTTTTCTGGTATTTAGATTGATAGTAGTATACGCCTGTTCAGGATCGTTATAGTAGTTTTCTTACACCCTGTATAAGATCCTACTGCTGGGTAAAAGCTTCCCCTTTCTCCTTCCCAATCTCCCTGTCTTTTGCGATTTCCAGCCACGTGCGACCTGCATATCTGACAAGATCATCACACTACCCTTCGCCGCGGACGACCTCGACGACGATGTCCTTGCTCCGGCGTCCAGTGGGTGACGATCCTTGCCCATCGGTCAGGCTGCATTCGCGCTACGTGACCAGCCTACTCCCATTTAAGTTTGGCAGTCTTCTGCCCGACATCCATTACTTTAGTAATGGAGCGCAGTGTGGTGTTTCTTACTCGATCCGTTAATTTTAACACCGAGTATACTGCACTCCATTGCACGTTGGCAAATCTTGAGTTTGGACTTCTGCTGTTCGGTAAGAGACCAACTTTGGGCACCGTAAGTTAGGACGGGCAGGACGCACATATCGATGAGCTTCCTTTTCAGCGTCATGGGCAGGCTGCCTTTTAGATGTTCTTTTAGGGCCCAGAAAACTCTTCCAGGCATTCTGAATTCTTCTTTCTACTTCTTTTTCCTGCCGGTTTAAGAACGAGATAATCTGGCCCAAGTATATGAACTCATCGACATATTGCAATTCCTGCCCGTCTACCACGACCTTACGTTTCGTGCTATTGGTCATGAGTTGGGTTTTTGATCGGTTCATTGTCAGTCCAACCTCAACACTTGCTTTACTCAGATCTTGGAGCATTTCTTCCAGTTCTGAATGTGATTCGGAAAACAACACAATGTCGTCAGTAAAACGGAGGTTTGAGAGCTGGTGGCCATTGACATTTAATCCCGTAGTTGCCACGAGTCTGGCAGCTTGTTGAAGACCTCCTGTAATGCGCTTGTGAATAACTTTGGTGAGAGTGGGTCGCCTTGCTTAACGCCCTTTTCTATTTGGAAAGTTGAGCCGGTAGTATGTAATTTGATGTTAGCTGAACTAATTTTATATATTTGGTCGATTAGGTCTATGTAGGTATGTGGAATGCTTTGGGACTCTAAGGCTTATGACTGAGTAATGGTTTATGCTGTCGAAAGCTTTGGCGAAATCTACAAATGCCACGTAAAGTGGTTTGTTAAATTCGTTATATTTTTCTATAATTTGGTTAACGGTGTGGAGATGATCTGTTGTAGAGAAATGTGCGCGGAATCCTGCTTGTTCGGGAGGTTGATGTAGATCGGAGTGCTGGAGCAATACGGTTTTGTAATATTCTCATGAACAGTTTATATAAATGCGAGATCAGGCTTATGGGTCGGTAGTTCGAGATATCAGCTTTATCTCCTTTTTTATGCAGTAAGATGATATTCGAGGGACAGAGATCGGAGGGTATTTCCCCGGTGTGCAAAATGGTATTGAAAAGGTTTGTAATGTGAGGTGTAAGAACATTTCTTCCCAGCTTTAGGATTTCTGCCGTTATTTCGTCTGCTCCAGGGCTTTTATTGTATTTCATCGCACGGAGAGCTCTTTGAACCTCGAAATGGCTGACAGGTGGAACAGAATCTGGGCAGTGGTATGTAGAGTGTCTTAGTTGTTTTTGTTGATCTTGGTACAGATTTTTATAAAAAGTTGTAGCAATGTCAATTATTTTGTGGGAACTACTCTGTTTGACTCCATTTTCATCTTTTAAATTAGAAATCCAAGTTTTTCCCTTTGTGATTCCTTGTTTCGCGCATCTTAACGAGGTGTTATGTAGTAACGCTAATTTTATAAGTCTAGTGTTATAATCCCTAATGTCTTTTCTTATGCTTCGTTTGACCATTCTATCTATTTTATTATATTCTACTCTATTATGTTTAAGCTTCTCTCTATTATGTATTAAAGTTATTGTATTCATGCTTAATTTATCATTATTTCGTCGTACACAGGTCATTCTCTTGGTAGACTTTGAGATGTTTTCTAACATTTTTTGATACTGATTATGGGAACTTAAATTTTCATCAATCGGTGATAAATCAAATGAGTTCTTTAATTCTAGATTAAATTGTTCTACATTACTAATATGGGTACTATTTGGTCTATTCACTAAAACGCTCGTTTGGGGAATCGTAATGAATTTATTTCGGAGGTAATATTTATACAAAAATCCTTAAAACTACTTTTATCCTATTGGCTGACCATCTGCTTCGAGGCGGGGCAGCCAATCAGCGATCAGGACGGTTAATAAAAACTAGTGGCGGTCAGCGAGCCGCTTAGTAGTTTAAAGGTGATCGCCGCAGGAGCACGTCCGACGATGGCCGGCGCGTCAGCGGTATATATACGTCCGCACGAGCCGGCAGCATTCAGTGTCGGTCCGCGTGCGGCGCGGGTCAGTCGCTTATGCTTGACATGTATGAATGCCTGCTCCCACAGTACCCCCCATCAAGAAAACCGTACATTTCTTGTAGGTTTCACGATTCTGCCGGAACGGGTAACGTATGGGTCTTCTTCCACTGCTTCATCTGTGGGTGCTGGTAGTATGTGGGCAGGCTTCAGTCGGTCTAACGATACCACTGATTCCCGGTTTGGCAGGCGAATCTTGAAATACTTGTCATGTTTCTCAATAACTTCAAATGGACCTTCATACGGTGGAGTTAATGACTTTTTTGCACAATCAACACGTATAAATACATGAGTGCAAGTCGACAGCTGTTTCGGTACGAAGGTCGCGCGTTGTTGTCGCGCCGGTGCACGTGCGCAGGACTCATTGAGCGATGCCATTGATTCCGTTAGATGACGTAACAATAACGGGTCTTCGTTATCTATTTTTGCAGGTGCGAACACGTCCGCCGGTAATCTTAATGAGGTGCCATAAATCATTGTAGCAGGACTGTAGTTAGTCTCCTTATGAATGACCGTGCGTAATCCAAATAATACGGTTGATAATTCTTGAACCCATTGTTGTTTACTTCCTCTTGCAATTAGCGCTGTTTTGAGAGTACGGTGAAATCTTTCTACGAGTCCGTTTGATTGTGGGTGGTAGGCAGTAGTGCGGATTCTTGATACACCCATTTGTTCAAAAGTTTTTGAAATAGTGACGATTCAAATTGGCGTCCTTGGTCCGTAGAAATACGCAATGGGCAACCGAAGCGAGTAATTCATGTATCGTATATGACTCGGGCAACGGTCTCCGCACTTATATCACTAACTGGCACTGCCTCGGGCCACCTCGAACATCGGTCAATAATTGTGACCAGGTATCGGTAGCCTTCTGATGGAGTGAGAGGTCCAACAATGTCAACATGTATTTGTTCAAATCTCTTGACTCGGGAAACTGAACTAAAGGGGTTTTCGTATGCCGGTGAATTTTAGAACGTTGACATGTAATACAGCATCGCGTCCAGTCAGAAACATCTCTGTTCATTGCCCGCCAGAAGTACTTCTCCGTGATTATTTTTCTTGTCGTTCGGATACCGGGATGACTCATTTCGTGTAATGCTTTGAAGGCAGTCTCACGAAAAGATTTCGGTAAATATGGACGTGGCGTTTTTGTTGAATTCTCGCAGTAGATTTATTTCCTTATTCCAGGCAGTGAAATTTTGATGAAGTGGAGATTTTGTTGCTTCAATAAGTGAGTTAAATCTCCGTCACGAGCTTGTTCGTCGGCCAGTTTATTAAAATCAATACAGAAGGACAGTCAATGGCAGTTATGCGAGATAGTGCATCCGCAACAACGTTGTCCTTTTCGTGTATGTACTCAATCTTGCTACAGAACTGGCTGATAAAGTGGAGTTGCCTTTCCCGTTTTGGTGTATCACTTGCACTTGCTGATTTTGTCATGGCGTAGACTAACGGCTTGTGGTCCGTGTACACGACGACATCGTTCCCTTCAATCAGTCTTCTAAAATGTTTGACAGCCATATAGACAGCTAATAGCTCGCGATCATATACGCTGTATCTCGACTGTGTGTCACTGAGCTTCTTCGAGAAGAAAGATAACGGTTTCCATACGTTGTCAACTTTCTGTTGCAAGACCGCTCCTACACTTAGACTTGAGGCGTCTGTCATGATGCATAATGGGGCTCCTTGGACAGGGTGCGTTAGTTGTACAGCTTCCGATATGCTTTGACGGCACTTATTGAAAGCATCTTCTAATGTCTGGTTCCAAATTATAGGTGTTTTGTCATTCTTCTTTCTATTATGAAGGAGCTTATTCAATTCAACTTGAGTCTCAGCTTGCTTAGGTAGACAATCGTGGTAAAAATTTACCATTCCAAGAAAACGTCGTAGATCTTGAATATTTGCGGGTTTAGGGTAGTTTGCGATCGTTTGAATGCGCTCAGCGGTGGGCTTTATACCCTCAGTTGTGACTTCGTAACCCAGGAAATTTAGCTTCTCTTGCCCAAATAGGCACTTATCTAAGTTGATTCCGATTCCGTAGTCAGACAAACGTTTCAAAACAAGTCGTAAGTGTTCTTCATGTTCCTCTGGGGTCTTTGAGTACACGAGGACGTCATCAATAAAACAGTAGCAGCAGTAATCCAGGCCTCTCAAGACTTCGTGCATAAATCGTTGAAATGTCTGTGGCGCATTACGCAAACCAAATGGCATACAACGAAACTCGAAAAGACCGAAAGGTGTCGTTATTGCGGTCTTTTGTACGTCGTTTTCAGCAATTGGAATCCAAAAAAATGCTTTTTTCAGATCTATCTTCGAGTATAGCTTCATCCCATCTAATTGGTACGTGGACTCTTGGAGTCTTGGTATTGGATAACGATCTGGAAGCGTTACTGAATTTAAACGACGATAATCACCACATATGCGGAGGCTTCCGTCTTTCTTTGCGACTACATGCATCGGGCTGGCCCACGGACTTTTTGATGGTTGACATATGCCCATTGACATCATTGTTTGAAACTCTGCTTTGGCTGCATTGTATTTTAATCGGCGGCAGTGGGCGGGGTCTTGCGAAGAGTGGGGGGCCGGTGGTCTCAATATGGTGCTTCACATCATGTTTTATTTTCTTCGTAGGTGTCATAGGTTTTAAGACATCAGTGAATTCTTGAAGAAGTGCATGATAGCGGTGGCCTGGTTCGACTACGTACAGCGTGGTAGCTTGATTGGTGCAAATTGTCATCGTGTTAACTGAAAGCTCGGTCAAACTGTCTACAAGTTTCTTTCTATGTAGGTCCACGAGAAGTCTGTGATATTTGAGAAAATCGGCACCGAGGATTGACGTCTTCACATCCGCCACGATAAAAGTCCACTTGAAGTTGCGTCGAAGTCCGAGGTTCAATTGTAACGATTTTTCTCCATATGTCTTAATCGGTGTATTGTTCGCGGCGAATAACTTGAAACTAGTTTCTACCGGTGTTCGCTTGGTTTTCACGGCTAGCACTGATAGATCTGCCCCAGTGTCGACTAAAAATCGTTCTCTTGAGTTCAGGTCAGTTACACACAGGCGGTTATTCATTGTTGCTACACCGACGCCCGCCACAGTCGATGTGGTCTTCAGTTTTCCGACGGCTTCCTTGAACATGGTGGTTCGCATTTTTTCGCTTTGTCTCCAAATCGATGATGATAATAACACTCCCCAGTCTGGATCTCAGGTCGCTTACGTGGCCCTGTACTAGAACGCGACCATGATCTTGCACGAAAATTGCTGCGGCGAAATGGACGGCGATGACTCACATTTTCCTTCCTTAGTGCGGCAATTTCAAGGGTGAGTTTCTCTAGTTGTTTTGTTAAGACTTGAAATTGTAAATCTGGACTGGTACTGGTGCTCGGAGTAGGTGTAGATTGGTTGACCTCCGCGATCGTTTGTTCCGTATGCTCCATCATTTTATCCGCCATCATCGCTTGGGTATCCAGTGGAGATTCTGTGTTAACGGATAGCACAGCACGGACTTGAGAAGGTAAGTGACCCATCCATAATATTTTGAGCGCGTTATCGGGTACCTTTTCTCCAGCCAGGTCTCGCATCACCCTCAGGAGTTGAGTTGGCTTCTGATCTCCTAGTTCTAGTCCGCTCAAAAGCTTCTGGAATTGACGGGACTCTGATTCTTCGTACACCGACAGCAAACGATTCTTTAGGGCGAAGTATCTTCCTGATTCTGGTGGTTTACAGATGATGTCACTAACTTGTTCGATGTCTTGCCGCTCTAGCGCTGCAATCACCAAATTGTATTTTTGTTCATCGCTCGTCTTGTATGGAGCAATTACGGCTTCAAACTGAGCAAACCATAGCCTTGGTTGTGCTCGCCAGAATTGTGGAATCTTCGCTTGTAATGCAATGGCAGAAACTTTCTTTTCGCACTTCCCTGACACGACGTCGTCAAAATCCTCCATGCCGAAATCACGTCGGGGTCACCAGATATGGGTACTACTTGGTCTATTCACTAAAACGCTCGTTTGGGGAATCGTAATGAATTTATTTCGGAGGTAATATTTATACAAAAATCCTTAAAACTACTTTTATCCTATTGGCTGACCATCTGCTTCGAGGCGGGGCAGCCAATCAACGATCAGGAAGGTTAATAAAAACTAGTGGCGGTCAGCGAGCCGCTTAGTAGTTTAAAGGTGATCGCCGCAGGAGCACGTCCGACGATGACGCGCCGGCGGCGCGACAGCGGTATATATACGTCCGCACGAGCCGGCAGCATTCAGTGTCGGTCCGCGCGCGGCGCGGGTCAGTCGCTTATGCTTGACATGTATGAATGCCTGCTCCCACACTAATAAAATATTTTTTGTTTAACTTTTTTATTTGGTGTTTGTGTATGGTTTTGCGATGCAATTTTACATTAAGGACTATTTTTGCGCGAACTGGTCTGTGATCTGAACTGAATTTAAATTTGTTTAATATGCCAACGTCTTTGATGATCTGATTCTGATTCGAAGAAAGCACAAAGTCGATTTCGTTTTTTCGTTCTACCATCAGATGAAATCCACGTCCATCGGCGTTGTGGCTTTTTTGGGAAATAGGTATTCATTATTTTTAGTTCTTGCCCAAACGCAAATTGAATAAGTGCATTTCCTTGTTTATTTCTGGCTCCAAGTCCATGTGGCCCGAGAACTGCAGGGTTATCTAGGTCTTGTCTTAGCCCTATCTTTGCGTTGAAGTCACCTGTAATAACATTCCACGTGCTACGATTCTCGTCACAAGCTTTATTTAGCGTATCGTAGAAGTCTTCTAGTTCTTGGTTGGTATGGGATGACGTAGGGGCGTAAACTTGTTGGTCCTCGACGGGCGGTTGAGCTTCCGGGAGCATTTCAAGCGGCTGGCGCCAAGACTCCAGGCCGCCGCTCTCGCCTCTCGGAAGACTCTTGCCAAACGTCGGGGGCCCAGACGTTGGGTGTCGCCGACTCTATACAGGTGTCATAAAATCGATGGCCCTGTACGGCGCACCCATCTGGTGCGATGCGCTCAAGCCCGAGCACCGGAGCACCGAAGCAGCGTGCTGCAGCACGCAAAGCCGCCCTCGTCCTGACAATCGACGCGGAGGGCGAGGAGAAGGGCCTCACGTACGCAGAGGTCCTTGCTGATGCGCGACGTGAGGTCGACTTTTCGGCGATGGGGATCGACTTGGCGGTCGACCCCATTCAAATACGGAGGGCACAAACTGGCGCGCGGGTGCTCGAACTCCCTCGCGGTGTGAGCCACGAGGCGGCGGACCAGATGGCTGAGAAGCTCAGAGCCGTCTACAAGCAAGACGTCAGGGGTCTCTCGATCAATCAAGTGCGCGGAGCTCCGGGTTACAAACCTGGACGACTCCGTCACAAAGAAAGAGGTCGAGGACGCCGTCGTCCGCCAGGGCCAGTGCACTCCTGGCTCGGTGAAGGTGGGGGAGCTCAGACTTGGCCCGGGAGGTACGTTCACTACGATAGTTAAGGTGCCCCCTAACAGCAGCCCAGCTGCTAGTCACCAGCGCCACCAAAAAGTTTCTGGTGGGCTGGAGCTCGGCGCGGGTCGTGCAGTTGCAGGCCCGCCCAATGAAGTGTTTTAGGTGCCTGGTACTGGGGCATACAAGGCCCGTGTGCGCCTGCCCGACGGACCGCAGCGGACTCTGTTACCGCTGCGGCGAGCCAGGCCACAAGGCGGCAGCCTGTACTGCCCCAGCCAGGTGCGCCATCTGCGCCGAGCTGGGCCGCAAACGCAGCCCACCAGATGGGAAGCCGGGGATGCGCTCACCCCGGCCCTCACTAAGCGGGTGGCGCCTACAAAGGCGCCCAAGCCCGCTGCCGCGAAACCGCAGGCCAAACCCTGCGAGGAGGAGATGATGGAGCATTAATGGACCAAGTCCGACCACATCTCCTCCTCCAGGGGAACTTGAACCACTGCGCCGGCGCTCAGGACCTTCTCCTGCAGACGCTGGCGCAGTGGTCCATCGACGTCGCAGTGGTGGCGGAGCGGAGCCGTATTTTGTTCCCCCGCGATCAAATTGGGCGGGGGACATCAGCGGCTCCGTCGCCATATCGCTGCGACCGGACCCGGTTCCCAGCCCCTACACGTCATCCGTAGGGGCGCCGGGTACGTTGCGACGCACTGGGGCCCGTACGCAATAGCGGGGGCCTACTTCTCCCCGAACAGGGGCCTCGCCGAGTTCGAGTCATTTATGGCCGAGCTAGAGGCCCTTGTTCGTTCGTTGGCGCCGCGTCCGGTGATTGTGCTGGGCGATCTCAACGCCAAGAGCGCGGCGTGGGGGAACCCAGCCACGGACGCGCGCGGGGAGGTGTTGGAGGAGTGGGCCCTAGGGCTCGACCTGGCCCTGCTCAATAGGGGCCGGGCCCATACGTGCGTGCGTCGCAACGGAGGGTCCATCGTCGACGTGTCTTTCTGCGCCCCATCCATTGCGGGGCGTGTCAATGACTGGCACGTCGAGGAGGTGGAGACGCTGTCCGACCACAAGTATATTCGGTTCAGCGTCTCGACTCCTGGAGGTTCTGGGGCTCAACCAGTCACGAGCCCCGGAACTCCACGATGGGCCCTCAAACAGCTCGACAGAGAGCTGCTGATCGAGGCGGCCATCATCGCCGATTGGTGTTCACCACCGGCGGGGCCGCTCAGTCGACACCGAGGCAGAGAGATTCCGCCGCATACTCACAATAATATGTGACGCGGCGATGCCTCGGGTCAGGAAGCGGCCGAACCGCCGGGCGGTGTACTGGTGGTCGCCGGAGATCGCAGCTCTCCGGGAGGCGTGCCTGGCGGCGCAGCGGGTATACACCCACCACCGCTCCAGGCACGCTCGTCGAGGTAGGGACGAGGCAGCGGAGGCCCCTCTTTACAGGGCCTACCGTACGGCGAGGAGCAATCTCCGTATCGCCATCCTGGAAGCAAAAGCAACAGGGTGGCAGGAGATGCTGGAGGCTCTCGACAGGGATCCGTGGGGGCGACCGTATCTAGCGGCCCGGAACAAGCTCCGGGCCGCGGCGCCCCCGATCACGGAGACCATGGAGCCCCAGCTGCTCCGAACCGTCGTCTCGTCCCTATTCCCAGCAGGGACCGATTTCGTTCCTCCGGTGGTAAGTGCGACACAACCACCGTACGAGCCACCGGAGGAAATCAGCGAAGGAGAACTGAGGGCGTCCATTGACCGCCTTCGCCCGAAGAAGACCGCCCCAGGGCCCGACGGCGTGCCGGCACAAGCGCTGGCACTGGCCCTGGGACCCCTCGAGGACCGTCTGCGGGGTCTGCTCAACTCGTGTTTAGAGTTGGGCAGATTCCCTAAAGTTTGGAAGGGAGGCAGACTGGTCCTCCTCAGGAAGGAGGGGCGTCCGGCAGATTCGCCGTCCGGTTATAGACCGATTGTCTTGCTGGACGAGGCGGGCAAGCTCTTTGAGCGAGTCATTGCTGCCGCATCGTCCGGCACTTAGACCGGACGGGTCCGAATCTGTCGGACTGTCAATTTCGGGTTTCGGGCGAGGCGGTCCACATTGGACGCCTTGCAGATGGTGAGGAGTTCGCCACGGATGCGGCGGCGCGGGGAGGAGTGGCGTTGGCCGTCTCACTGGACATTGCCAACGCCTTCAACTCGCTGCCGCATCAATGTATAGTAGGCGCGCTCCGATACCACGGGGTGCCGCTCTATCTACAGCGTGTCGTGGCGGACTACCTCGCCGATAGAAGTGTCTCGTTCGCAGGGGCAGAACGGCCTGCAGCGCCATCAAACGGGGCGCGGTGTTCCACAGGGTCAGTCTTAGGACCCCTCCTGTGGAACATCGGGTACGACTGGGCCCTCAGAGGGGCCCTTATACCCCGGCGTGCAGGTCGTCTGCTACGCGGGACGACACCTTGGTTTTAACCCGGGGACAGACTCCGGGAATGCATGCGGATTGCGACCTGCGGCGTCCAATTGGTCGTGGGTCGCATCCGCATGCTAGGTTTGGAAGTGGCTCTGGGAAGACCGAAGCGCTAATGCTGCACGGTCCCCGGAGCCGGCCCCTGCCCGACTCGTGCCTGACAGTGGAGGACACTCAAATCCCGCTGTCAGGCACGATGAAGTATTTAGGTTTGGTCCTCGATGGGCGGTTGAGCTTCCGGGAGCATTTCAAGCGGCTGGCACCAAGACTCCAGGCCGCCGCTCTCGCTCTCGGAAGACTCTTGCCAAACATCGGGGGCCCAGACGTTGGGTGTCGCCGACTCTATACAGGAGTCATAAAATCGATGGCCCTGTACGGCGCACCCATCTGGTGCGATGCGCTCAAGCCCGAGCACCGGGCGGTTTTGCTCGGTGCGCAGCGGGTGGTGGCCAATAGGGTCACCCGGGCGTATCGCACCGTCGGGCAGGAGGCGGCGTGTGCCCTGGCGGGGACTCCCCCCTGGGATTTGGAAGCGAGGGTGCTAGCGGACCTCTACACCCGCTGCACCTCGCTCCGGTCCCGGGGCTTGGACCCCTCGCCAGGGCAACGCGAAGCCTGGCGCAGACAAGCCCGCCTCGTCGTGTTCCGAAATTGGGAACTTCGGCTCGCAAGGCCGACGGCGGGGCGGGCGACGGTCGAGGCGATCCGCCCACATCTACAACAGTGGGCGGAGAGGCGGTACGGAAAATTGACGTACCGCCTCACGCAGGTGTTGACCGGACACGGGGCCTTCGGGCACTACTTGTGCCGGGTGGCCCAAAGAGAGGCCACCACAGCGTGTCACCAGTGCGGTGATCCAGACGACACCGCACTGCACACGCTGGCCCTGTGTCCGGCCTTCGATGGGCCTCGCGCCGTCCTCGTGTCTGCGCTGGGCGGAGTGGACGTCTCCGCGCTGCCGGCTGTTGTCGCAGCCGCGCTCAGCAGCCGCGCAGCGTGGGACGCGTTGGCCTCCTTCTGCGAGACCGTTATGTCGCAGAAGGAGGCCGCGGAGCGCGTCCGGGAAAACGACCCGGGCGCGCCCCAAATACGCCGACGTCGGGTGGGGCGGCGAAGGGCCGCGCATGAGCGTGCCCTCCCGCCCTAACCAGGGTCCGGACGGTGGCACGGGGGTGCCATCGTCCGTAGTAGAGGACCCGCGACGGGGGGCCACATTCGGTGCTATGGGTGTGGTCCCAGTATCAGGCGAGGAGGCCGACGCCCTTTACACGTCGGCCTCCATCAACAATGCGATATTGCAACCCGCCGGCTCTCAACTGGCCGGCGGACGCCCGCGGTCGGTGCATGAAGTAGTACTATGCGCTGCCATGCACCGACACAAAAACGCGGATGACGTAGCACAGCGGTTGAGGTTTAGTCAGTAAGAGTCTGACACTACCCGCGGCTCCCCCCGGGGTCGCGGGTGTCCATGAGGATTCCCCCGCTTTACCAAAAAAAAAAAAAAAAAAAAAAAAAAAAAAAAAAAAGGTTGGGGTGCTGATGGGTGCTGATGTGCTGAGAGACCTCCTCGTGGTGCACCCTGGGCAACGGTTCCTGTTTTTATGTCAGGGCCGGCTAACGTCTCGCACGGAGGAAGACAACCTCTTGAAAAAATTACTAGGTGGGGCCCTACCCTAGTGGGCCGGCGACTGCGGTCGCGGGTGTGCCCGACCAGTGTCAACAGCTGGTCGGGCATAGTATACCGTAACCCGGCAAGTAACTGTCGGAACGGGGGCCGTTGCCCTTTTAAGGGCGGGGGCTGCGAGGAAGAAAACCTCTGTAAAAAATTACTAAGGTGCGCCCTTTTGGGCGGCGACTTTTGTCGCAGACGCTCCCTCTCCCATATCTCCTCTGTTGAGGAGAGCGGGTTGAAGGGAGGAGGGCGAGTCCGGTTGGCGGCTTTTGCTGACCGGACCGCAGCCCGCCGGCGTCCTGGACGTATTCCGGGTAGCGGCGGCGGGCGGGGGTAGGAAGAGGGCGGCGGGTCCGATGTGCACTCACACTGCCTTCGGACACGGTCTTGTTAAGACCACCGCCGGCCGACCCGTAAGCCGCAGCGAGGGTCAGGGTGGACCTTACGCGGCCCGGGGGCCTTACCTTAACCGGTTGGGTCACGAGGACGGAAAACCTCTATAAAAAACCCCCAATCCTAAGCTTGGTTGCCACGGCGAGAGGATGAATGGCTGGAGGGAGTCCAGTTCCGAGTGGTATCCCCGACGAGGTACCGGTCGCCACCTCGAAGGGTTACGTTAGACTTTTCCCGGGTACAGGGGGCACTGCCCGGGAACGACGCCCCTATATCCCCCATACTCGTGGGATTTGATATGGAAGACTTTATTCAAAACAAAAACCAAACAAACGACGTTAGTGAAGGTGTGCGAACTCGATCGACTAGTCTATCGAGTTTCGCGGAAGAATTGGTGACGAGGTCGCCTCGAGTTGTCATCGAGCGACTTGCGACGGGCGAAAGCGGGATGGAGGTGGCATCTTGCCACTCCATGTCTCGTGAGAGCTCTATAGAGCGAAGCAGAAGGAAGCGCAAGAAACGCGCTGACCTGAGTGCTAGCTCAGGAGAAGAAGATGCCAGGGAGACTCGCCTCGTGTCAGATTGCGAGAGTGAGGTCTCCATGGCTTCATCAGTGAGGTCCCGCGGCTCTACAACTCACGGCCGCTACGTCGGACTTGGCCGACAAAGGGACCTCTACAGGAAGATGACTGTGGAGTCGGAGCCGCCTACGAAGACTCGCGAAAGTGAAGAGCGAGAGGCGG
>CALNXA010000017.1:0-67097 GCA_941860345.1 Chrysodeixis includens
CATGATGATCGCTTACAACGCATTTACGAAACACATCGAGCTTATGACGCTCTGCAATATCCATTGATATACTTCCATGGTGAGGATGGGTACAATTTCGGACTATATCAAGTTAATCCAACGACTGGAATAACTAATTACAATAAAAAAATATCAGCTCTACAGTTTTACTCTTACCGGATACAAATTAGACGGAATTGTTTTAATTATTTGCAACGATTTCGAGGATTATTTAGTCAATTCATTGTAGATATGTACGCAAAAATAGAAACAGAGAGGTTAATTTATATACGCACTAACCAGACACGATTACGTTCTGAGGATTATGTGCATCTGCGAGACGCAATGCAGCAAGATAATAACGTGGAAAACATGGGTCGTTTAGTTATCTTACCGTCAAGCTTTATAGGAGGTCCACGTTACATGCATGAGCGTACTCAAGACGCCTTTTGCTATGTTCGTAAATACGGTCGACCTGACCTTTTTATCACTTTTACCACTAACCCAAAGTGGAGTGAAATTTCAGAAGGGCTTTTTGCTGGCCAGGCGCCACACGATCGGCACGACATTATAGCCCGAGTGTTTCACCTTAAACTCAAACTGATGATTGGCCTAATTACGAAAGAAAAGATTTTTGGACCATCAGTGTGTTTTATGTACAGCGTTGAGTGGCAGAAACGGGGCTTGCCACATGCTCATATTCTGCTGTGGTTAGAAGACAAACTTAGACCTGATTCTATCGATACTGCTATCAGTGCTGAATTTCCGGATAAGACCCAAGATCCCGTGTTATTCGATATTATTAAGACTCACATGATTCACGGACCATGCGGCACGTTAAACAGAAATTCTCCCTGTATGCAAGAAGGGCGTTGCTCTAAAAGATACCCTCGAGCCCTTTCAGAACAAACGATATCAGGAGAAAATGGGTATCCATTATACCGTCGAAAGTCACCACAACAAGGTGGTTTCACAGCTAAAGTGAGATTACATGGCCAGGAAATAGAGGTTGATAATAGATGGGTGGTACCTTATTCACCGGTACTGTCACGAACCTTTCAAGCTCACATCAATGTCGAGGTATGTAACAGTGTTGAATCCATAAAATACATATGTAAATATGTGAATAAGGGCTCTGACCAAGCAACTGTGGGGTTTGCTAATAATGATTACGACGAAGTTACAAGGTTTCAGTCGGGCAGGTACATAAGCTCCTCTGAGGCAGTTTGGCGTATTTTAAGTTTTTCGATCCACGAGAGATATCCACCCGTCATCCACCTTGACGTTCATCTTGAAGGTGGACAAAGAATATATTTTAACCCTAATAATGTAACGGAGCGTTTGGACAACCCAAGACGAACCACTCTGCTCGCATTCTTTAATCTTTGCGAAACAGACGCATTTGCTAAGACACTCTTATACAACGAAGTTCCATCGTATTATACCTATAATAAACAACAGGGTATTTTTAACCGCAGAAGACGTGGAACAGCTGTAGTAGATGCACCAGGTATTTTTAAAGATCAAGTGATTGGTAGGGTTTATACGGTTCATCCAAATAACGCCGAATGCTTTTACCTACGCTTATTGCTGCACGTTGTCCGAGGGCCTACTTCTTTTGCCGATCTCCGAAAGGTTGACAATATCGTACATCCTACATATCAAGCCGCTTGCCGGGCACGTCACTTGCTGGATGGGGATCAACATTGGGATGATGCTTTGTCAGAAGCAAGTATTAGCGAAAGTCCTCATCGGTTGCGAAATTTGTTTGCAGTCATGCTGGTATTTTGTGCACTTTCTGACGCTGCACGGTTGTGGTATAAATTTCAGAACAAATTGGCTGAGGATTTTTTTAGGCACGTACAACTTAATGATAACAACCCAATTGAGGAAAGATTGCGTGAAAGTCAATTGAATCGTTGTTTGCTGGCTATTCAAGAAATAGTTATATCTATTGGGGGTAATCCTATTTCTCAATATGGCATGCCGGAGGCATCATTTGACGGTGAACGTATTAATAGAGATTACGCGATGGAAACCAGCTATGATCCAATTGACCTGGCCGAAATTTTACAAACTGATGTCTCGAGGCTAACTGATGAACAGCGTTTGATATTTGATCGGGTGTGCCGCAGCGTTGATAGTACTTTGGGAGAAATGCTATTTGTAGATGCACCCGGTGGAACGGGTAAGACATTTCTTACAAAAGTTATTTTGGCGAAAGTACGTAGCCAAGGTAAAATTGCACTTGCTGTCGCTTCTTCAGGCATAGCAGCCACGTTGTTGCCAGGTGGGAAAACTGCCCATACAATGTTCAAAATCCCTATCAATTTAGACTGCACAGAAAGCCCTGTTTGCAATATTTCAAGAAACAGCGATAAAGCTAAGGTTCTTCGTGATTGTAGTCTTATTATATGGGATGAGTCCACAATGGCCAATCGAAAAGCAGTAGAAGCAGTAGACAGAACGTTGCGTGACATCAAGCAAAATGATCAACCCATGGGTGGCATTACTATGCTTTTTTGTGGCGATTTTCGCCAGACTCTCCCTGTAATACCACGTGGAACAAGGGCTGATGAAGTAAGAGCCTGCCTAAAGAGTTCTCGACTGTGGCATCACATAATGTCTTTGCATTTGACATTAAATATGCGTGCGCAAATTGGAGGCAGCGAAAATGCTCAAGAATTTTCAGAGTTGCTGCTTGAGATTGGCAACGGTATGTATCCGCAGGAACACGGAAAAGTTGTTCTTAATGAAAGGTTATGCAACATAGTTTCATCAATGCGAGACCTCATATCATCTGTGTATGGAAACACAACACAAATACCAACTTGCGAAAATTCCTGGCTTTGCGAAAGAGCTATTTTGACGCCACGAAATGACCAAGCAGCAACAATAAACGCGGAAATTTTGAGCCATGTTTCGGGGGATAATATTGAGTATATCTCCATTAACAGAGTCATGGAAGAAGGAGAATGTACAAGCTACCCAGTAGAATTTTTAGAATCCCTCAATGCTCCTGGACTACCAGCACATAAAATAAAACTGAAAGTAGGCGTGCCCATAATGCTTCTTAGAAATTTAAGCCCCCCGAAACTTTGCAATGGTACCAGGTTAAAAGTGACAAATTTACAACGAAATCTGATAGAAGCAGAGATTTTGACAGGGTGTGGAAAAGGCGAAAGTGTTTTTATTCCTCGGATTCCTCTCACCCCGAACAATTTTCCATTCAGTTTTAAGCGAGTCCAATTTCCAGTCAGCCTGTGTTTTGCGATGACTATTAATAAAGCACAAGGTCAGTCGTTGAAAGTTGTGGGTGTCGATTTAACTATCAGCTGTTTCTCACACGGACAGTTGTATGTAGCTCTGTCACGGGTGAGCAATTCTAGGAGCCTTTATATTTTGAACCCCGATGGCCACACGTCTAATATTGTGTACAGAGAAGCATTACTGTAAAGTAAATTTTGTTTGTTTAAACGCACTAATCTCAAGAACTACTGGGTCGAATCGAAAAATTCTTTTTGTGTTGAATAGACCATTTATCGAGGAAGGCTTTAGGCTATATAACATCACGTTGCAACTATTAGGAGCGAAGAAATAATGGACTTCCGTTGCGTGCGCTCCGAAAACGGTTCAAGATACCAAAAATATAGGTATGTATAAAAGAATTATTCCTATTGAAATGATCTAAAAAAAATGTCCCGGACAGTATATGTCTATCTTTTAAGATTAACTCACTAGAACCGTTTTTATGGTAATCAAATTCGTTCAAAATAATGCATTTGTTAAGAGTTGTATCAACGTATCAGGTTGTGGAGGAAATCAATATGTACTTCTGCCACAAGAAAATAAAACTAAAAATATAATTTACGCAGAAGTAGATACTTTAAAATAATTATGTTCTTTTAAAAATTTAAAAACTAAATTGTCTAAAATAATAACAGAAAATGACGAGGACAAAGTCGTGGGTAACAGCTATAATTTATAAAGCTAAGGAGGTTGTCCGCAAAAATAAATGATGCCCAAAATAATTATTCCACGCGGACGAAGTCGCGGGCACAGCTAGTAGGAAATAAATTTAAATATTTTATAGTAAGTACTTATTTGTGCAGGCATTCGTGAAAATTTCCTTTGAAACATGAAGCTTCTTCATTACATTCTATTGTAAGAGAAATATAGGAAAATTGTAGAATCTTTTATATGAAAAAAAACTCGTGCAAGCCTTTCCACTATGCCAGTCGCTTAATCAATTAAGCTACCGAGGTCGCTGACCGACACTTCATTGCCCATTACATTTGTTTTGGTGAAGCTATACAACTTTTGGCTAAGCAATGACGCGGTGTTTAGGTTTTAGTCACCGTTGTATTTACAAATACGCAGTGACCGTAACTTCTAAATGTAGTGGCTAACGGTTGAGAATAAGTAAAGCTCTAAACTGTATGTATTTTACTCTATTTTATTTGTGATAACTTTATCCACCGATTCATCCGCGTGGATGTCACTTTAGCTGCTAAAAGTTCACCGTCTTTTTCGCTATCGGGTAAAAACTGGCCTGTGTACTAATAAATCCAGGGAATCAGCTAACTCCACACCAAATTGTATTAAAATTGAGCAAGCCTTTTGAGCGTGAAAGAGTAACAAATCCATTCATACACCCATACTAACAAACTTTCGCCTGTTACGGTCTTAAGCTTTAAGCTTACCTTATGATTCTGATCTCTAAAATTGATTTAGAAGTCAGGTAATCTTAGTCAAATGAATACTAGACTTAAGGATCCTGACTTATTTGCACAATGCAAGTCCACAAGTTTAAGGCAGATTTGAGCCAAGTTGGCTTAAAGCCAAGCTATATCTTGCATGCTTAGTGGGAGCATTTTAGTCACTCGATTTGTGTAACACTGCAGTGGATGCCGTTTTCAGCAATCCACCGAGAAGATATTATGTGCAAGGTTTTTAAAATTTCAGTGAGGTTTATATTATATTTATTTGTTTAAAGTAAGTTATTGTAATCAGAAAGACAGCGTGCTGTTGGGGAGTTTGTTGCGCCGTTTCTTCTACCGTAGCAAGTCATCGTCATTCCCCTGTTCAAATAATTACTTGGGGTCGGCGCAGCATGTAGTAGTAGTAGTCTTAAAAATTCTTAATGAAATATCTTACAAACGCACTAGTAGTCTCTACAAATTTTTGAAGTTCCCTTCGATTTCTCTGATCTTCCGTCATCAGACCCAGACTTTCTTATCATGGGAATATTTAAAAAATGTCTACTTTTGAACAAAAAAAAGACCTCCTCTTTTTTGAAGTCGGTTCAAAAGCGCTTCTTTGTAGGTTAATTTAAATGATATCTGATCGTGTTACAAATTGGCAGGAAAAATTCTGATAATTTTCCTAAATATACACGTCCATTCAAGGATGAAAGCACAGAGTCTTCTAAGTCGTAAGTAATGTGGAAAGCGTGCAAAAGGTATAACCTTTTTGTGACACATCATGCATATAATTTACCCAAGACTGAAGGGTTATGTTTCCTAGCGATTTAACCTTGCAGCTGTCGCCGTTATAGCGACATAAATATAATTGAAATAGTAGAATTTTTTGTTGTGCGCTTTGTTGAAACTTCTCGTGCCTCAAAGGCTGGCAATTATTTCGCACAGAGGATAAGCAACGTGCTATCCTCTGTGCGAAATAATTGCAACGTGAACGTGGCTATACCGCCTTTTGAGCACACTCCCGGCCGGCAATGATGCCAAACTTAATAAGGCAATTTTTTAAGCTTTTGTATAATTAAGTTTGTAAAACTAAGTTTTTCGTAGTTTTACTTTTTATTTTATAAATGTACATATAATAATATAGTTACGGCAATAGCCCACAAACAGGAGATGATATTGTAACAGTTCCAGTTATCTAAGCCCGCTCTCGGAATATCCCGGCGAGTGATTGAATACGTGTGCGGCTTCACAAGATTGCAAGATCTGTGCATTCGCGGAATTCGTGGCCGATGATATTGTTTCTATGCAGATGTTATATTGATGTAAATGTTATTTGGGGATAAACAAATGTCTTCGTTGATCGGTTAAATGGTTTGTAGTAAAGCTGTCACGTAGATTCTATATGTATGTTAATTTAATATTAAGACGTGGAAGGACTTGGGGGAGGCCTTTGATCAGAAGTAGGACACAATAGGCTTGGAAAAAAGAGAATTTAGACAGAAATTAGTCACAGATAGGAGAAATTACATTGTGGAAAAAACATTTTAACATTTAAAAGTAAATAACATCAAATTTTAATAGTTTTTGGTTTTACTTAATATGTATAATATTTTTTTCGGTATTAAACTAATTACCCTATAAATGAATGGTTTTTATGAGAGTGAGGAATCAAACATTTTTTTTTAAGTTTCCTTTGCATTTATAATATATTTTACCTTTGCATTTATAATAAAATAAATAAAATATATTTTTAATATATTAAAAATAAATAAAATATATTTTTAATATATTAAAAATAAATAAAATATATTTTTAATATATTTTATTTTATTTATAAATATATTTTTAATATATTTTATTTTATTTATAAATATATTTTTAATATATTTTATTTTATTTTACATTCAATTAACTGCAGTAAAAATAATAAATCACAATCACCTATCTGTCACACTCGTTCGTAATAAGTCAAATCATTACTATTGCTTAACTCACTCTAACATCACACTAACATTATAAACACTAACTACAACTCCAAACAAAAGCATCAATAGACTTTACACATAATAGATTGAAAACTAAATTAATTTCAAGCCGTTGCAATATAGTTGCAACATTAACTTCGTTTATAAACTCAAAACTATTTGAAACACGTACTAACACAAACGTGTTTGGGTTTAAAACGACGGATTCCAGAAAGTTCGAAACAGCTGAAAATGTTGCCCTTTGTAAACGGTAGAAAAGTTACGTATGGACAATTAACCGCACATCCAATACTAAACTTTGTTCTTTAAAATTAGACTTTAATGTTTGCATGATAAGGTATATTTTTGCTTTTTTGGACGATATACTTTTTGAATTCCTTATGACATTATTGTTAGTACAATGTAATATGTTTGTCTCATACTTATTTTTAAACTCAAATGCACCGTTTCTGTACTATTCTCGCCGCTTCTATTTGTCGCACACTAACAGGAAAGAAGGTTCTAGAAATAATGTCTCCCAACTCAAAATCGCTGAGAAAATGTAATTGGGGTCTAAAAAGGTGGAATCGAATTACACTTGTCCAAAAGAGGTCTACTACTCGAGGCTACTGTAAGATTGGTCGCCCTAATTGGACGAGTGGGAGGTTATTAACCTCACCCCATTTTTTGTTGGAAAAATAATTGATTGGAGTTTTTCCTCTTGACGTGTTTGTTGCTTTTAATCTTAGATTCAAAGTACAATAAGTCGTTACATTGCTTATTGTACATTTGTAAGTAGTTACATAGAACTAAATTTTTGACAAATATTCAAATTAAATGTTATTCTCCCCCTCGACCTATTTCAGTCTTTAACCTCTTCAATTCCGTTTTAAATTACAGCTGTCGCTGGTGCGCTTTTGCATGGCTAACATAGTCAACTATATTGCTAAAAGTTCGCGTATAATGCGGGCAGGTGATCACACTGTTACAAGAATTATATAGCACAAGGGGGGCGTGATTTTTATAAAAAAATAGAAAAAAAAAATTGATTGGAGTTTTTCCTCTTGACATATTTGTTGCTTTTTAATGTTAAATGTAAAGTACAATTAATAAGAACACGACAAAATCGTTGTACAATTGTAAGTAATTCAGAACTTAAATTTTGACAAACATTTTAAGTAAGTTGTTTCTGTCCAAGTAATTGTAAGTCTCTACAAAGTTTTAGGAAATCATCATCAATCACAAAAGCTCGAAGCACTCATTTATTTTTGTTCTGTATCTATTTAAAGTTTCAAAGTATTTGAATAAACTTCAAATAAACTGTCTTGTATAATATACAGATTCCTGGAATTGCTTCAATTCGACTGTCTATTGAGTATTGTGTTAAACTTTTCACAAAAGAATTTTCAGATCTTATTTTTAGTAAAAATATTACGGGGTCTTATAGAGAAATAAGTATTTAAAGTAAGTTCAGTTTTTTTGTCTCTTTTATACACACTTACAATACTTTTTGAAAAAGGAGAAAGTACAACAAGTGACAACAAGTAAATTTAACAATAGAAAACATAAAGTAGGTGGCAGAGAAACGGTAGAACTATAGTTACAGCGTTATTTTTTGCACCAAGAAATAATATAATAATCACATGATGGATCTACATTGGTCGTGATGGCCTTGTGGTCGTGTGGTTGAATGTATGGAGCTGTATGCAAGAGGTGCACCTTCGATCCCAACGCAGACAAAATACTCGTACCAATGTGACTTTTTCATAGCTATATGTATTTTCCTAATTTTTGAAGACAAACGATAAAGTAAAACATTGTGAGGAAAACTAGATACCAAGTATTGGAATCAGTACTCAAGAATCCACAGTGAGCTAGCGTGGTGATCTATGCTTAAACCATCCCTGTATGGGAAGAGACCAAGCAGAGGAACATCCTTGCCAAGACTTGCTATCCTTAGGAGACGCTTACGACCAGCAGTGAACTTTAATAGTTTTGAGTTGTTCCAATAACCCCAAGTACTGGGTCACAGTACATTGATACATAGCCAGTTAAAATACATACTTTACCTACATAGTAAAAAACTGCAATAAACGCTATTCGCTTTTGATTGAGTGACAAGACAAGACAAAGACAATTCATTTGTTTCTTTGAGATTAACATCGGCCGTTTATACACTCGTGTCGTGCCTATCACCACCGCATAGATTTATAACATTACGGGTGTGGAAAAGAGACGCCGCTCTATACTTTGTAGCGCTCTATCTCGCTTCCACCTGTTCGTGTTCGACTCTTTATTTGCTGCCTACATTTACGTAAATGTAAGTCGTTGATGGACGTATCTGTTGATCAAACGGGAATCACATAAAAGCTTGTTCTGGTTTCGAAATCTGTATCGCCCGTGAATGAAATAAGAGCTGTTATTTCTTTTTTTATTGACTGTTGTTTTTGTTATAAAGTTGAAAGAATGTTTTTATTTACGTCAAAATTATGTCATTTATTGTTTTTGTGATGAGGATTTCCACGTCGAAGTAATGTTGTCCTTGATAGCATAAAATTGCAATTAGGCTTGAAATTATAAATTAAATAACGTGATACACAAATATTATAAACACTAAAGTTTATGAGTGTCTAATTCTTTGTACATTCTTCACTTTTGATAAAACAGTCAGATTAAAATTGATATAAAACTGTTCAACATTTTTATCAAAATAAAAAATAAATGTTTACAGACTTTTTGACCAATAACAAGGAGCGTTATAATATTTTTCAGCCATTTGTAACTTTTTATTAAACTCACTTTAAGTTTTAGAAATATGCAACAAAAGGGGTACAACGCAATATTTATGTTTAAAACGTAGATTTTAACATGACTGTCGGACATTATAACCGGCAAACATTTACAAAGCGCTTGTACTCCATGATAAATGGCACTCTGTTTCTGCCAGGGAACGCCACAAATCATCATCGCATGTATTCTTACTGATATCTCTTCGTACGACTGAAAAACGTATGTATGTGACATATTATTACATTGATATGAAATGCTGTTACTAAAAATAGAGAGCTTTTTAAATTATTCTGATTAGTCAAAATGGACGAGAGGTATGTTCAGTTTTAATGTATAAGAAAAGAAAAGAAAGAAAGAAAATACATTTTATTACACAATTAAAGAATACATAAAGAATTTTCTTGTACAATAGAGTTAATTAAGTCATAAAATCGATATAAATAGAACTATTCATACTCGATATTCACATAGCAGTATTTAAAAATAAATAAAACAGCGTCACTTTGAGCTTGGACGCAGTCACAAAGGATAGTCCAGTCTTTGAGATATCCATGAATAAGTTTACCATTATTCATGAACTTTATTGGAAATGTAGATGATAATCATATAGATACATAGATATACACGTGTTTTAGTGTGAAGACCACAGACACAGATTTTTCATTTATTAAAAACAACATCACAGTTTTTATATTTCGGAACGCACGTAAACAAGTGGACACGGTTTCGCACGGGTGCAATACTTATGTATTGTAAATATAAACCTTACTTTTTAAACATCCTATCTATTAAAACAACCGCATAAAAATCCATTGCAGTTTTAAAGATCTGATCATAAAATGAGCTTTACATGCAAAATAAGATATGGGCAAAAACTTTCTGCATTTGCCAGCAGTTTTTGTTGCTTCATCAAAAACTAAAATAAAAAAGACAGCAATTTTATAAAAATACTAGCTGTTACCCGCGACTTCGTTTGCAAAAACAAAAAAAAAATGGAATGAAAAATAGATGTTGGCCGATTCTCAGACCTACTGAACGCATATACAAAATTTCAAGAGAATTGGTCAAGCCGTTTCGGAGGAGTATGGCAACGAAAACTGTGACACGAGAATTTTATATATTAGACTAGCTGTTGCCCGCGACTTCGTTCGCGAAAACAAAAAAGAATTCCGAGATAAAAAATAGATGTTGGCCGATTCTCATAGATACCGGATAAGCACAAAAAATTTCATCAAAATCGGTCAAGCCGTTTAGCCGGAGGAGTATGGCAACGAAAACTGTGACACGAGAATTTTATATATTAGAAGATTAATCGAAGAATTGCAAACATCGAATATGCATAAATAATCATTTTTAGTCCATGGCACGTCCATAACAGATTCTGTTTACATTTTTAATCGAACTGGAGTGTAGACTTTAGCATTTCTTTTTACTAACCAGGATTGAAACATATATTATGATGGGTTGAGAGTATAAAAAAATATTTTCAACGTACAACGTTCTTCATACATATGGATAGTTATCATACTAATTCTGAGATAATTCAAGCATTCTTCTTTACTAAATAATACCCTATCTCTGAAGATCGCAATATCATCAGCCTTTATAGACTCTCCGTTTACTTCCATAATAACATAGTTTCAAAGATTCCTTGCTCTGCTGGGTATCATCAACCTTGGACTTCACTTAACTTGGAAAACTATACGATAAGTACTAAATACGTACACCTAATATACGTCTACAATTGGAATCGTTGTAGGTGCGTCATTGCGATTTATATTTTTTTAATTAAAATCTGTTAAATCAACACATGGTTGCAATAAAATAAAGTATTTAAATCCAATCGCTAAAATTTACCCTGTGAAGGTAAAGTAAGTAGGTATGTGGTTACACTGTGGTTAGACTAATCCAAATGCGACCCGGATTAGCGTTAACACTCATAGAAATGTTACAGTTCCTTTTACCAAGTCTTTTCCTCATTGAACCTATTGATTGCGTCATTGTAAGTCCAATTCACGTCGTCGCCACGTCCGAATAAACTTTTCGATACAGGAAATGATGTCACATCAATAAACATACATATGATGACTGAAATAAATCGTGTGACATTTTTGCAATGGAATCTTGTATCTACAGTATCGGCTTAATATAATGCTCCGTCCATTAAGATAATGTTAATGCAACGCATCACTGCGTGTTGTGATAAACTAGATGAGTTTTGCCGTTGGACTAGTATAGCTCTACGTCTCGTGTATATTATACAAAATGAAAAAAAAAATTGTCAATACCATGCCGTTTCACTCGCGCGTATTTATAGGGATAGCCCGCCTAGTTTCGAACCTAACTGGAGTTTTTAATCATGAGCTTCTTCTCATCACTCAAAAATCTATAACGAAAGTTTGTCCGCGATTTTGCGCATTTGTTACTTTTTGTAGTCAATCGGTTAGATTTATTTTCATAAAATTTGGTACGCAGTCTGGCACTCTTTTTATTCGGAATATTAATGCTCTCGTGAAATGGGCAAACGATAGTGCATCTGATAAACCGCAAACATTACTGCAGG
This sequence comes from Chrysodeixis includens, assembly GCA_941860345.1. Taxonomy (NCBI): domain Eukaryota; kingdom Metazoa; phylum Arthropoda; class Insecta; order Lepidoptera; family Noctuidae; genus Chrysodeixis; species Chrysodeixis includens. The sequence continues at coordinate 12,021 of CALNXA010000017.1, forward strand.
GTAGAGCAGGGTGCAAAAAGTTCTCTGTAAAAATAAAGTTTTATTTTTCTACGTAATTCGTTTCATATCCGCAGTCAAAATGTCAACAAACAATATTCCAGATAAAAACGTTTACAATGACGTAAAACCAAAGCCATCCGAAGTAATTTATTGTTTCGCAAAATTTCGCTTTGATGCTGTCATTCTGAGATTAGAAAGGAAATATAATTTATTGCCACCAATTTTATTTTAACGTTGTAATTTCGGGAAAGTTTGGACCAATAAGTTACACATACGTATGTTACATATGTATAACATAAGAGTTGTGTATGTGTGTGATATTGTGTCTATTGTTTTAGTTTATGGATACAGATGATGTATTAGAAACATTAGTTAAAGACGTAAGACGTTAAGTAAAAAATAAGAGGGTTTTTTATGACGTCACTAAATGGAAAAGCAAAATTTTTTTCTGCATTAATTTCTTATTTATTTAGCGGGCATTGAACATTTAACAATGAATTTCTGGTTTTCACAAATATTGAAATTTCAAAGCATATAAAATTGACCTAAGCTATATTTTGCATGATGTCAAGAATTCCACACTAGTGGTTAACGACACGCGCTTTCGGCCACTTTTTTGTTTTAGTTTCCAACCACATGCCACAACACACGCGGTTGGTAAAGGGTTGTACACAAAAACAGCAAAGACCGCGCAACGCAGTTAGCCGCTAGTACGTAAGAGTACCAAGAATAACAACTGAGAAATCCAAGTTCAGAAAACCTATTTTGAAAAGAGAATTAGACAATCAAGACATTACAAGAAACAATGTAGAACAACAATTGAACTGACTTGATCGTTGTACTGATTGAGACTAGCAAACAACACAGATTATTTCCACAAAAACAATTGAACTAGATAGCTACTGAGAACTAGTTAGAAAACTGATTAAAACAAAGCCCTATAGAGGCAAAACTATATAATACACGGAGACTAATGTTACACATAGTAATAATACACCGTGACTTTTAGGTCGTTTTAAAAAAGCAGCCCAGTTCATGTATCCAATGACTAGTAAACGTTTATAATAAAAAAATATGTTTTTTTTAAGATTTGAATGAATAAAAATATTATTCATTATTATGACACAAGGCAGTTTTACGAACACTCTGTAGTGAGCGCGGTCCGAACCTTGTGCCAAAGGGGCCGCGCGGGCGGCGCGGCGGCGTCTTATCACAGGTCATTCACCTTAGCGTAAAACAGCTGTCTTACTATTGCAATCATAATGTTCGCAGTAAGTATGTAGCATGTATCTTCAACAGTTTGATACGTAAACATTTTTAACAGGATGTTTCATATTTCCAATGTATTATTTATTTTTTTCATGCATATTATTTTAATTAATGATAAAAAAATTATATTCGCGCCTAGAGGTATTTTATGACGGATACATTGTGTGGACGACTTTTTTAAAACGACCTAAAAATCACGGTGTATAAAGGTAAAAGTTTATTTACTCGTAACTTTGACACAAAGGGCTAGGAGGTTTTTGATGAAATTTGATTTTGAGGTAGTTGATACTCATTTTTTTGTTGCTGTTCTACGTGAAAAGCTAATGACTTCAGTCCAAGCCGACGCCACAGCGTGGGGATATGTCAAACACCCACTGACTGAAACTCCTCGGGTCCCTTCTACTGCCTACGCCAGCCTCACCGGATCGCTCACGCTTGGTCTACGCGACTCTGGATGCCTTAGTCCTAAAGAACTCCTCCTGGAGGGGTGGCTGTAAAGAGTCTACTAGATAGTTGGTAGTCTAAAGTAACACAGGCGACATTTTTCAACCAAAAACTAGTCAAGTCTAGTGATCTCTATCCCAGTGTCTGGATTCTTCAGGGACTTGTATTCAACCTCGACAATATACCAAAGCATTGTTTTTCATTGGCTTTCGTGTGAGTAACTGGGACAACAAATGGGTAGCAACGATGATTAATGAATAAAACGAACAAGACAAATGACTGTACGGAATATATCGGAAATATCAGCGTTCATTTATCACATACACGTAATTAAACTTACATGACATTGCAGAGCATGCATTAATGATATTACATGTAAAACACAAACTTGGTAATTGGTATTCATATACTTTAATTTGCTAATTAATAGCAAAGAGTCGCGCTTACTCGAGAACTGTTTATTGACTCTATGCCACTGTTTATCAATTACCTTTGACTATAACGACTTACGAGAAAATATTTTAGTACGATGAAATAACTGGAGCTTCTATCAAAATAAAAAAATGTCCTTACATTCCAAGTAGGTATAAGTAGAATTCGTACATTGTATTGTATGTTGAAAGTTGGAAATAATCGGTGATCAACGAGAAAGTTCTGTAAAGAGCTTAACAGAAGCGGGAGCTTATGAAAAACTTCGTGCCCCGGTAACGTGCTTAGAGTGTATGATAGATACGCGTGTAAACTCTTGCAAGTGATTGTAGATAAAGTTGCGGGACGAAGACAATTTGACGGGCCTGTTGATCTAGTGGTTAGTGGTCCTGATTGCTCGCCCAGAGGTTGTGGGTTCGATTCCCACCCAGGACAAATGTTTGTGTGATGAGCACGATCATTTGTCCTGTGTCTGGGTGTAATTTATAAGTATTTTTGTTTGGATTTTCAAAAATTGCAAGCTCAAAAACACTGTTTCACCACGCAAAGGATAAATGAAATCGTAGATACCAAAAACTAGTAGACATCCGTCATTACTTAGACTGACACTCATAGAAGAAAAAACTACAGTGATTTGTCTATAGATCGATAGATTTAGAAAACTAGTTACAATACTTTGTTCGTAACTAGATTTTCAGTCACCACAGCCTATAAACTATTTCAGGCAAGTTAAACTTTGTGGCTTCTACAGTCAATAGTTCTGATTCCCTAGATTTAGTTCCAGGCTTCAAAGCCAATCAAATACCAACACGTATACGATACGTGAATTTAGCTATCGAGTTGTGGTGTCGGTTTATTTTCGATTGCCGTTTTGATTGGATTGGTAGCGGTATTACTTAAAAGGAAAAAATTCTCGATATTGCCGTCAAAATGACATTTTGTCTCTTTTATTATTTTAGAAGGGTTGACAGTTCGTTGTTGGATCTGTTCCACTATTGTAGCACATCAGAGATGTTCGCCAAAGAACGTGTGAATTGCTTCTAGATGATCATGTGTTAGAGGTGTCATTTCCTGGTGCGCAAGGTAAGGGTTAGCGGCAACAGCGATTTGGCGGGCATTCTGGCAATGATTGCTGATAGGCTGGGCTGAAGATACTTTAGTTAATACTGTGTAATTTCCTATGAAGTTGTGCAGCGCTTACTAGAATTAAAATGTATTTACTACAATTATACAAGCTTTAAATTAATAACATAGTTTCAAACATTAATGTTACTAACACAAATGAGCCTAATGAAATGTTTTGATGTTGTCTCTTTTTTTTTAAGTTAATGATACAGCTCAACGTTATATGTAGACAATTTGCAATTCTGCGAATGCTAACGGTGATTGCATCGCTGAAATATATTGAACAGACAACTCAAAGTGTCGCTGCTGGGGAAGAAGGAAGTCTTTGACTTACATTTAAAGTTTTCTTTTCGTTTTATATAAAAAATGTTGACGTTACTCAAAAAGCTGCCACGTTAAGTGAAACTGGACTTGGCACGTCTGTCGTATGCCAATAAACCAATGGGCCAAACTAACATAATACTTAAACATAAGCGAGGCAGACCCAGGCGGAGATGGCGAGATCATCTGGATTCTTTTATACCGAACTGGTCAATCGTGGCTCTTGAGAGAGACAAGTGAAAGAAGAGTAGGGGAGCCTTCTCCCAGCAATTGGACATTTTAGGCTAGTGATAATAATAATAATTGCTTTTAATTTACTGTATCATTGTCTAGGCCATAGTAAAACTTCTTTAGATCGATACGTGTTGGAGATTTGTTTACCAGTATTCAAAATGTTACTGATAATTAATGGGTTAATGTTCCCAGGCTAATGTGGGTGGGCTATAAATTTATTAGGCCTCCTTAATGGAAAATTCAAGGCCAAGAATAGGTTTTGACGAGGGGAAATGAGAGATTTAATTAAGTATTACTAAACTTCAAGCTTTCTTGAATAGTTTATTACATACTAACCGCTGTTCTACTGGAGTAGAAACTATCTACAGAGATATTTTACTTAGTCTATAGTCCTCAAATTAGACGCCGATTGGTGATATTTTGATACTGCTTCTTAATATGGAAATGAAGAACTTTTTTCAAGAAAGTCACAATCCATGTCTGAAATAAATGCCCCTTTAACTTGAAATTGCCAAAACTGTTATTATAATCGCGAAAGTTTGTTGCTATGTATGGATGTTTGTTCCTCTTTCACGCTCAAACGGTTAGAGTAATTTGGTATGGAGTCAGTTGACACCACGGAGGTTGACACCCTGGTTTAACACATAGGCTACTTTTTACCGGACTGCGTAAAAAGAGGTTGTTTTTGCAGCGATAACTGACATCGACGCGGGCGAAACCGGGAAAAAAACTAGTGGCTTATATTTAGATATATTCTAAAAGTCTATATATTCTAAAAGGCAGTATGTGTAGTTTTTTAAAAACTAAACATTTACTTTTTAAACGTCAAAAGTCATGAATCGAAAACGTAAGTCTAAAATTAATGACTTAACTTTCTAACAACGACAATCAACAAAAGAATGAAAGCTGAAAAAACTGGACAATTAAGTTTCTTAGACGCTAAATGGAAAAGTCTTGTTAAGCCGATAAGAAAAGTCAGTTAAGAGCGCTAAGTCAATAAGAAAGCTATTTCCCTTAATGTCGACACTTCGAGTACAATGCATAAGTTCTAATAAAGTCCCATAATGTTGGGAGAAGATGTATGGAGCTCATTACTTATTAAAGTAATTAAAACTTTACTGAATCCCACTAATATTATAAACGCGAAAGGTTGTAATTATGGATGGATGGTAATTTTGCCAATTTTGGTTGTAGCCTTGTATTGTACAGATTATATTATCTATGCAGAATGTGTGATGCGTTTATACGGAAAAGAAATCCTACATTCTTACTAAAATTATAAAATCTGTAAGTATGGAAGGATGGATGTCTGTTACTCTTTCAAGCTCAAACAGCTAGAGCAATTTTGATGAAATTTGGTATGGAGTCCGTCGACGCCCTGGATTAATACATAGGCTTATTAACCGAAAGCGACAAATTGGGGTTATGCTTTTGCAGTCATAACCGGTATTTACACGAGCAAATTCGACCATTGGTATTAAGTTAACTAACATCCTAGATTAACACAGGCTAATAAATTAATAACCGACTGCTCAAAAAGGGGGTAATATTTTTGCAGCTACCGAATTAGACGAGGGCAAAGCCGGAGCAGGGCAGGGTAAAACCTAGTAATCCATAAAAAGTGTACTTCAGTGTACCTGAATATAAATGTCCAGGTTAGTTTCAAATGCAACGAAGCAAGTAGGTCGGCAGTCGCTAAGTTATTCAGGGGCCGTCATTCTCCTCAACTATATCGAGGTCGGCTTCCAGTCTTACCTGATTAAGCTGAATACCGTATTCATAAAGCAACTGGCAATTCAACTTCTAGTACCTCATACGCAGGTACAAATTAGGGTTAGAAGTAGGTAGTAAAACTTATGGACTGTCTAGGATCAACGTAAGACAGTTGGGACTAAAGGCTTCAAGTACTTTCTAAGGCTTGAGTTTTTAAGCATTTTTAGACTTCAGAATCCTTAGTTCGCCTAAAGTCAAAAAAATCTTATTTTTTAACGGACAAATCCAGTAACATCGTCGGCTTGATCCGATAAATTATGAGACCTCGACTAGTACTCAGCATTAGTGATTCAGATCTATGGAGCTATGAAGTCAGTAACGTATTGTTTTATTGAGTTCTATAGCTCACAACCGTTGCTTCTAATTTTTTTCTAAAAGTTCTTAGTGGAAGTAAGTAAATATGATTGGCTTATATTATGGCAATGTATTGTTAAACTAGAATTTCAGTTCTAATTTACGTTCAATTTTGTTTGTTTTTATCAAGTCTATTTATTAATTTTCTCTAAGTGAAATTTCCTTTTAAGGATTTTTCCAAAAGCTGCATTGTTTTTTTTTTATTTTTAGAAATACATAGTAGTAGTTTTACTGGTATTACCTTTTGTTTAACTATTGGTGGAGTTTTTTGCAATTATTGTTCATATTTGACAGTAACAAAAACAATGTGCATCTCTTTAAAAATAGTTATTTAATGGCAATATAAAAAAAATGTTTATGTACTAAAAGAAAAAAAAAATGAACTTACCAGGCATTGAATTAAAATTGCATCCATAAAAACCACATCACATCCTCAAAACACAGAAACTTAAAACACAAGACAACGTCTAAAAACTTCGTATCGAGAGCCGAGACACCGCGACCGAAACGCGTCCTCTCTCATTGCTATCCGAAGCGGTACTGAAGAGCTTACAGCTTCGGGCAAGTAAGTCCTCGTATAGGCGAAGCGAGGAAAATTCTGAGATGCAAAACTTGCGGTACATTACGGCGTTGCGAGGCTATGGTATCATACGTGATCGAACATTGACAGCAATGTAGTGAAACTTGGATGGTATTTCTCGCATTGTGAGAATCAGCACTAAGCTTGTTAGTAAGCGTGACCGCTTTCATAATAGCGAGATGCCAATAATTGATATGGGGAATTGGTGTGAAGGAAATTATTATTTCGACGCGAATGTAAGTAATGTTTTGTAATATTGTTGTGTGTTGGTATATAGACGAGAGCTTGTGCCAGCTGCGCTATATTGAAATGATTCTGTATAAATTAGTACAGAATGTTTTAGATGATTCAAAATATATACTTAATCAGTTTTAGTTATGGTTACAAACAAGAGTTTAAAAGAAAACACAGTTTAAGGCGTCCAAGTGTAATAAATACATTCAATTGCAAAAATAAATGAATTTAAGAGAAAAATTTAATAAAGTAATTAAAAAACCTTTCCTTAGACCTCCATAAGAACCGCAACAAAATAGTACTATTTAATAGTATTGATAAGTTCTCGTTTTTCAATTACATTACCTAGATAAATAACATACAACTCACATTAAAGCAAAGAGTACATTTTCAAACCTTTGAGGAAAGCAGCTATTTCCAAGAAAACTCATGTTGCATCACAGTAAACGAAGTGAAAAAGGTCTCCTGTGTATTGGGGCGTAAACTGTCTGCTTGTACTGCGATAACGTGGAAATTATATTTACATACTACTAGATTCGTGTGGTGTCCGGATATAAAGAATAGCATCACCTTATATCCTCCACTGGGTGTCGTAAAAGGCGACTAATGGACCTTAAGACCCAGTGCACTGTACCAAGCACCTTGGGTCACCCGAATGGTGGCGGGTAAGCCATCAACAAACGCATTCCCAAAGAGAGGCAGGCGGCCGACTATAAAACCATAGCCAAATCTTTAAGCAACATATTGTCTAGAAGACGTGTTGCGCCGACCCTAAGTGAAATGGGATAAGGGCAGGAAGATGATGACTACTGATATGTTTAAGATTTCACTTGTTAGACATGAATGGACATCATCTTCCTGCCCTTATCCCATTTCACTTAGGGTCGGCGCAACACGTCTTCTAGACAATTATGTTGCACATTTTTTTCTTTCATTCTCTCCAATCAGACGTCACACTGTCATTTACTCTTTTTTACCCAACTGCGCCAGAAGGAGGGTTATGTTTTCGAGAGTATGAATATATGTATAATTGTTTGGCACGCTCTGCACCCTAAACGGCTCTATGGATTTTGGCTTGAAAGGTGTCATTAGATTCGTATTTACTGTGAGAGCAACACTGGATGTATCAGAATACAAAAAAAAAAACAAAATGGCGGATTTTATGCGCCAAATTCGAATATTGGTCACTCTGTAGCCTGAACGACTCGATAGATTTCAGCTCGATAGGTTTGGTTGTTGGTTTCGGTTAGGTTAGGTTTGGTTTTTAGTTAGGTTAGGTTAGGTTTGATTTTTAGTTCGGTTAGGTTAGGTTAGTTTTGGTTTTTAGTTAGGTTAGGTTAGGTTTGGTTTTTAGTTAGGTTTAGGTTAGGTTTGGATTTTAGTTAGGTTAGGTTAGGTTTGGTTTTTAGTTAGGTTAGGTTAGGTTTGGTTTTTAGTTAGGTTAGGTTAGGTTTGGTTTTTAGTTAGGTTAGCGTTAGGTTTGGATTTTAGTTAGGTTAGGTTAGGTTCGGTTTTTAGTTAGGTTAGGTTAGGTTTGGATTTTAGTTAGGTTAGGTTAGGTTTGGTTTTTAGTTAGGTTAGGTTAGGTTTGGATTTTAGTTAGGTTAGGTTAGGTTTGGTTTTAAGTTAGGTTAGGTTTGGTTTTTTAGTTAGGTTAGGTTAGGTTTGGTTTTTAGTTAGGTTAGGTTTGGTTTTTAGTTAGGTTAGGTTAGGTTTGGTTTTTAGTTAGGTTAGGTTAGGTTTGGTTTTTAGTTAGGTTAGGTTAGGTTTGGATTTTAGTTAGGTTAGGTTAGGTTTGGTTTTTAGTTAGGTTAGGTTAGGTTTGGATTTTAGTTAGGTTAGGTTAGGTTTGGTTTTTAGTTAGGTTAGGTTAGGTTTGGTTTTTAGTTAGGTTAGGTTAGGTTTGGATTTTAGTTAGGTTAGGTTAGGTTTGGTTTTAAGTTAGGTTAGGTTTGGTTTTTTAGTTAGGTTAGGTTAGGTTTGGTTTTTAGTTAGGTTAGGTTAGGTTTGGTTTTTAGTTAGGTTAGGTTAGGTTTGGATTTTAGTTAGGTTAGGTTAGGTTTGGTTTTTAGTTAGGTTAGGTTAGGTTTGGATTTTAGTTAGGTTAGGTTAGGTTTGGTTTTTAGTTAGGTTAGGTTAGGTTTGGTTTTTAGTTAGGTTTGGTTTTTAGTTAGGTTTGGTTTTTAGTTAGGTTAGATTAGGTTTGGTTTTTAGTTAGAATAGGTTACGTTTGGATTTTAGTTAGGTTAGGTTAGGTTTGGTTTTTAGTTAGGTTAGGTTTGATTTTTAGTTAGGTTAGGTTAGGTTTGGTTTTTAGTTAGGTTAGGTTAGGTTTGGATTTTAGTTAGGTTAGGTTAGGTTTGGTTTTTAGTTAGGTTAGGTTAGGTTTGGTTTTTAGTTAGGTTAGGTTAGGTTTGGTTTTTAGTTAGGTTAGGTTAGGTTTGGTTTTTAGTTAGAATAGGTTACGTTTGGATTTTAGTTAGGTTAGGTTTGGTTTTTAGTTAGGTTAGGTTTGATTTTTAGTTAGGTTAGGTTAGGTTTGGTTTTTAGTTAGGTTAGGTTAGGTTTGGTTTTTAGTTAGGTTAGGTTAGGTTTGGTTTTTAGTTAGGTTAGGTTAGGTTTGGTTTTTAGTTAGGTTAGGTTAGGTTTGGATTTTAGTTAGGTTAGGTTAGGTTTGGTTTTTAGTCAGGTTAGGTTAGGTTTGGTTTTTAGTCAGGTTAGGTTTGGTTCTTAGTTAGGTTAGGTTAGGTTTGGTTTTTAGTGAGGTTAGGTTAGGTTTGATTTTTAGTTAGGTTAGCTTAGGTTTGGTTTTTAGTTAGGTTAGGTTAGGTTTGGTTTTTAGTTAGGTTAGGTTAGGTTTGGTTTTTAGTTAGGTTAGGTTAGGTTTGGTTTTTAGTTAGGTTAGTTAAGGTTTTGTTTTTAGTTAGGTTAGGTTAGCTAAAAAACAAACCTAACCTAACCTAACCTAACTCAAAACCAAACCTAACCTAACTAAAATCCAAACCTAACCTAACCTAACTGAACTAAAAACCAAACTTAACATAACCTAACTAAAAACCAAACCTAACCTAACTTAAATCCAAACCTAACCTAACCTAACTAAAAACCGAACCTAACCTAACCTAACTAAAAACCAAACCTAACCTAACCTAACTAAAAATCAAACCTAACCTAACTAAAAACCAAACCTAACCTAACCTAACTAAAATCCAAACGTAACCTATTCTAACTAAAAACCAAACCTAACCTAACCTAACTAAAAACCAAACCTAACCTAACCTAACTAAAAACCAAACCTAACCTAACCTAACTAAAAACCAAACCTAACCTAACCTAACTAAAATCCAAACCTAACCTAACCTAACTAAAAACCAAACCTAACCTAACCTAACTAAAAATCAAACCTAACCTAACTAAAAACCAAACCTAACCTAACCAAACCTAACCTAACCTAACTAAAAACCAAACCTAACCTAACCTAACTAAAAACCAAACCTAACCTAACCTAACTAAAAACCAAACCAAACCCAACTGAACTAAAAAACAAACTTAACATAACCTAACTAAAAACCAAACCTAACCTAACTAAAAACCAAACCAAACCTAACCTAACTAAAAACCAAACCTAATCTAACCTAACTAAAAATCAAAACTAACCTAACCTAACTAAAAACCAAACCTAACCTAACCTAACTTAAAACCAAACCTAACCTAACCTAACTTAAAACCATACCTAACCTAACCTTACTAAAAACCAAACCTAACCTAACCTAACTAAACACCAAACCTAACCTAACCTAACTAAAAACCAAACCTAACCTAACTTAAAACCAAACCTAACCTAACCTAACTAAAATCCAAACCTAACCTAACCTAACTAAAAACCAAACCTAACCTAACCTAACTAAAATCCAAACCTAACCTAACCTAACTAAAAACCAAACCTTACCTAACCTAACTAAAAATCAAACCTAACCTAACCTAACTAAACACCAACCTAACCTAACCTAACTAAAAACCAAACCTAACCTAACTTAAAACCAAACCTAACCTAATCTAACTAAAATCCAAACCTAACCTAACCTAACTAAAAACCAAACCTAACCTAACTAAAAACCGAACCTAACCTAACCTAACTAAACACCAAACCTAACCTAACCTAACTAAAAACCAAACCTAACCTAACTAAAAATCAAACCTAACCTAACCTAACTAAACACCAAACCTAACCTAACCTAACTAAAAACCAAACCTAACCTAACTTAAAACCAAACCTAACCTAACCTAACTAAAATCCAAACCTAACCTAACCTAACTAAAAACCAAACCTAACCTAACCTAACTAAAATCCAAACCTAACCTAACCTAACTAAAAACCGAACCTAACCTAACCTAACTAAAATCCAAACCTAACCTAACCTAGCTAAAAACCAAACCTAACCTAACCTAACCTAACTCAAAACCAAACCTAACCTAACTAAAATCCAAACCTAACCTAACCTAACTAAAAACCTAACCTAACTAAAAACCAAACCTAACCTAACTTAAAACCAAACCTAACCTAACTAAAATCCAAACCTAACCTAACCTAACTAAAAACCAAACCTAACCTAACCTAACTAAAATCCAAACCTAACCTAACCTAACTAAAAACCAAACCTAACCTAACCTAACTAAAATCCAAACCTAACCTAACCTAACTAAAAACCAAACCTAACCTAACCTAACTAAAAACCAAACCTAACCTAACCTAACTAAAAACCAAACCTAACCTAACCTAACTAAAAACCAAACCAAACCCAACTGAACTAAAAAACAAACTTAACATAACCTAACTAAAAACCAAACCTAACCTAACTAAAAACTAAACCAAACCTAACCTAACTAAAAACCAAACCTAATCTAACCTAACTAAAAATCAAAACTAACCTAACCTAACTAAAAACCAAACCTAACCTAACCTAACTTAAAACCAAACCTAACCTAACCTAACTTAAAACCAAACCTAACCTAACCTTACTAAAAACCAAACCTAACCTAACCTAACTAAACACCAAACCTAACCTAACCTAACTAAAAACCAAACCTAACCTAACCTAACTAAAAACCAAACCTAACCTAACCTAACTAAAAACCAAACCTAACCTAACCTAACTAAAAACCAAACCTAACCTAACCTAACTAAAAACCAAACCAAACCCAACTGAACTAAAAAACAAACTTAACATAACCTAACTAAAAACCAAACCTAACCTAACTAAAAACCAAACCAAACCTAACCTAACTAAAAACCAAACCTAATCTAACCTAACTAAAAATCAAAACTAACCTAACCTAACTAAAAACCAAACCTAACCTAACCTAACTTAAAACCAAACCTAACCTAACCTAACTTAAAACCATACCTAACCTAACCTTACTAAAAACCAAACCTAACCTAACCTAACTAAACACCAAACCTAACCTAACCTAACTAAAAACCAAACCTAACCTAACTTAAAACCAAACCTAACCTAACCTAACTAAAATCCAAACCTAACCTAACCTAACTAAAAACCAAACCTAACCTAACCTTACTAAAATCCAAACCTAACCTAACCTAACTAAAAACCAAACCTTACCTAACCTAACTAAAAATCAAACCTAACCTAACCTAACTAAACACCAAACCTAACCTAACCTAACTAAAAACCAAACCTAACCTAACTTAAAACCAAACCTAACCTAATCTAACTAAAATCCAAACCTAACCTAACCTAACTAAAAACCAAACCTAACCTAACTAAAAACCGAACCTAACCTAACCTAACTAAACACCAAACCTAACCTAACCTAACTAAAAACCAAACCTAACCTAACTAAAAATCAAACCTAACCTAACCTAACTAAACACCAAACCTAACCTAACCTAACTAAAAACCAAACCTAACCTAACTTAAAACCAAACCTAACCTAACCTAACTAAAATCCAAACCTAACCTAACCTAACTAAAAACCAAACCTAACCTAACCTAACTAAAATCCAAACCTAACCTAACCTAACTAAAAACCGAACCTAACCTAACCTAACTAAAATCCAAACCTAACCTAACCTAGCTAAAAACCAAACCTAACCTAACCTAACCTAACTCAAAACCAAACCTAACCTAACTAAAATCCAAACCTAACCTAACCTAACTAAAAACCTAACCTAACTAAAAACCAAACCTAACCTAACTTAAAACCAAACCTAACCTAACTAAAATCCAAACCTAACCTAACCTAACTAAAAACCAAACCTAACCTAACCTAACTAAAATCCAAACCTAACCTAACCTAACTAAAAACCAAACCTAACCTAACCTAACTAAAATCCAAACCTAACCTAACCTAACTAAAAACCAAACCTAACCTAACCTAACTAAAAACCAAACCTAACCTAACCTAACTAAAAACCAAACCTAACCTAACCTAACTAAAAACCGAACCTAACCTAACCTAACTAAAAACCAAACCTAACCTAACCTAACTAAAAATCAAACCTAACCTAACTAAAAACCAAACCTAACCTAACCTAACTAAAATCCAAACGTAACCTATTCTAACTAAAAACCAAACCTAACCTAACCTAACTAAAAACCAAACCTAACCTAACCTAACTAAAAACCAAACCTAACCTAACCTAACTAAAAACCAAACCTAACCTAACCTAACTAAAATCCAAACCTAACCTAACCTAACTAAAAACCAAACCTAACCTAACCTAACTAAAAATCAAACCTAACCTAACTAAAAACCAAACCTAACCTAACCAAACCTAACCTAACCTAACTAAAAACCAAACCTAACCTAACCTAACTAAAAACCAAACCTAACCTAACCTAACTAAAAACCAAACCAAACCCAACTGAACTAAAAAACAAACTTAACATAACCTAACTAAAAACCAAACCTAACCTAACTAAAAACCAAACCAAACCTAACCTAACTAAAAACCAAACCTAATCTAACCTAACTAAAAATCAAAACTAACCTAACCTAACTAAAAACCAAACCTAACCTAACCTAACTTAAAACCAAACCTAACCTAACCTAACTTAAAACCATACCTAACCTAACCTTACTAAAAACCAAACCTAACCTAACCTAACTAAACACCAAACCTAACCTAACCTAACTAAAAACCAAACCTAACCTAACTTAAAACCAAACCTAACCTAACCTAACTAAAATCCAAACCTAACCTAACCTAACTAAAAACCAAACCTAACCTAACCTAACTAAAATCCAAACCTAACCTAACCTAACTAAAAACCAAACCTTACCTAACCTAACTAAAAATCAAACCTAACCTAACCTAACTAAACACCAAACCTAACCTAACCTAACTAAAAACCAAACCTAACCTAACTTAAAACCAAACCTAACCTAATCTAACTAAAATCCAAACCTAACCTAACCTAACTAAAAACCAAACCTAACCTAACTAAAAACCGAACCTAACCTAACCTAACTAAACACCAAACCTAACCTAACCTAACTAAAAACCAAACCTAACCTAACTAAAAATCAAACCTAACCTAACCTAACTAAACACCAAACCTAACCTAACCTAACTAAAAACCAAACCTAACCTAACTTAAAACCAAACCTAACCTAACCTAACTAAAATCCAAACCTAACCTAACCTAACTAAAAACCAAACCTAACCTAACCTAACTAAAATCCAAACCTAACCTAACCTAACTAAAAACCGAAACCTAACCTAACCTAACTAAAATCCAAACCTAACCTAACCTAGCTAAAAACCAAACCCTAACCTAACCTAACCTAACTCAAAACCAAACCTAACCTAACTAAAATCCAAACCCTAACCTAACCTAACTAAAAACCTAACCTAACTAAAAACCAAACCTAACCTAACTTAAAACCAAACCTAACCTAACTAAAATCCAAACCTAACCTAACCTAACTAAAAACCAAACCTAACCTAACCTAACTAAAATCCAAACCTAACCTAACCTAACTAAAAACCAAACCTAACCTAACCTAACTAAAATCCAAACCTAACCTAACCTAACTAAAAACCAAACCTAACCTAACCTAACTAAAAACCAAACCTAACCTAACCTAACTAAAAACCAAACCTAACCTAACCTAACTAAAAACCAAACCAAACCCAACTGAACTAAAAAACAAACTTAACATAACCTAACTAAAAACCAAACCTAACCTAACTAAAAACTAAACCAAACCTAACCTAACTAAAAACCAAACCTAATCTAACCTAACTAAAAATCAAAACTAACCTAACCTAACTAAAAACCAAACCTAACCTAACCTAACTTAAAACCAAACCTAACCTAACCTAACTTAAAACCAAACCTAACCTAACCTTACTAAAAACCAAACCTAACCTAACCTAACTAAACACCAAACCTAACCTAACCTAACTAAAAACCAAACCTAACCTAACCTAACTAAAAACCAAACCTAACCTAACCTAACTAAAAACCAAACCTAACCTAACCTAACTAAAAACCAAACCTAACCTAACCTAACTAAAAACCAAACCAAACCCAACTGAACTAAAAAACAAACTTAACATAACCTAACTAAAAACCAAACCTAACCTAACTAAAAACCAAACCAAACCTAACCTAACTAAAAACCAAACCTAATCTAACCTAACTAAAAATCAAAACTAACCTAACCTAACTAAAAACCAAACCTAACCTAACCTAACTTAAAACCAAACCTAACCTAACCTAACTTAAAACCATACCTAACCTAACCTTACTAAAAACCAAACCTAACCTAACCTAACTAAACACCAAACCTAACCTAACCTAACTAAAAACCAAACCTAACCTAACTTAAAACCAAACCTAACCTAACCTAACTAAAATCCAAACCTAACCTAACCTAACTAAAAACCAAACCTAACCTAACCTTACTAAAATCCAAACCTAACCTAACCTAACTAAAAACCAAACCTTACCTAACCTAACTAAAAATCAAACCTAACCTAACCTAACTAAACACCAAACCTAACCTAACCTAACTAAAAACCAAACCTAACCTAACTTAAAACCAAACCTAACCTAATCTAACTAAAATCCAAACCTAACCTAACCTAACTAAAAACCAAACCTAACCTAACTAAAAACCGAACCTAACCTAACCTAACTAAACACCAAACCTAACCTAACCTAACTAAAAACCAAACCTAACCTAACTAAAAATCAAACCTAACCTAACCTAACTAAACACCAAACCTAACCTAACCTAACTAAAAACCAAACCTAACCTAACTTAAAACCAAACCTAACCTAACCTAACTAAAATCCAAACCTAACCTAACCTAACTAAAAACCAAACCTAACCTAACCTAACTAAAATCCAAACCTAACCTAACCTAACTAAAAACCGAACCTAACCTAACCTAACTAAAATCCAAACCTAACCTAACCTAGCTAAAAACCAAACCTAACCTAACCTAACCTAACTCAAAACCAAACCTAACCTAACTAAAATCCAAACCTAACCTAACCTAACTAAAAACCTAACCTAACTAAAAACCAAACCTAACCTAACTTAAAACCAAACCTAACCTAACTAAAATCCAAACCTAACCTAACCTAACTAAAAACCAAACCTAACCTAACCTAACTAAAATCCAAACCTAACCTAACCTAACTAAAAACCAAACCTAACCTAACCTAACTAAAATCCAAACCTAACCTAACCTAACTAAAAACCAAACCTAACCTAACCTAACTAAAAACCAAACCTAACCTAACCTAACTAAAAACCAAACCTAACCTAACCTAACTAAAAACCAAACCAAACCCAACTGAACTAAAAAACAAACTTAACATAACCTAACTAAAAACCAAACCTAACCTAACTAAAAACTAAACCAAACCTAACCTAACTAAAAACCAAACCTAATCTAACCTAACTAAAAATCAAAACTAACCTAACCTAACTAAAAACCAAACCTAACCTAACCTAACTTAAAACCAAACCTAACCTAACCTAACTTAAAACCAAACCTAACCTAACCTTACTAAAAACCAAACCTAACCTAACCTAACTAAACACCAAACCTAACCTAACCTAACTAAAAACCAAACCTAACCTAACTTAAAACCAAACCTAACCTAACCTAACTAAAATCCAAACCTAACCTAACCTAACTAAAAACCAAACCTAACCTAACCTAACTAAAATCCAAACCTAACCTAACCTAACTCAAAACCAAACCTAACCTAACTAAAATCCAAACCTAACCTAACCTAACTAAAAACCAAACCTTACCTAACCTATCTTAAAATCAAACCTAACCTAACCTAACTAAACACCAAACCTAACCTAACCTAACTAAAAACCAAACCTAACCTAACTTAAAACCAAACCTAACCTAACTAAAATCCAAACCTAACCTAACCTAACTAAAAACCAAACCTAACCTAACCTAACTAAAATCCAAACCTAACCTAACCTAACTAAAAACCGAACCTAACCTAACCTAACTAAAATCCAAACCTAACCTAACCTAACTAAAAACCAAACCTAACCTAACCTAACTAAAAACCAAACCTAACCTAACCTAACTAAAAACCAAACCTAACCTAACCTAACTAAAAACCAAACCAAACCCAACTTAACTAAAAACCAAACTTAACATAACCTAACTAAAAACCAAACCTAACCTAACTAAAAACCAAACCAAACCTAACCTAACTAAAAACCAAACCTAACCTAACCTAACCTAACTAAAAATCAAAACTAACCTAACCTAACTAAAAACCAAACCTAACCTAACTTAAAACCAAACCTAACCTAACCTAACTTAAAACCAAACCTAACCTAACCTTACTAAAAACCAAACCTAACCTAACCTAACTAGACGCTCCACTCATTTGTGGTGACCTCGACTGACGCTACCGACACCGGCGAACAGGTCCTGGATAAAATCAGAAAGGTGGCCAGAGCAAAGGAAGGTGAGATCAATATCGAAAAAGTCAGAAAGGGAAGAGATCGCAAAATTATAATAGGGTGCAGCAGTCTCGAAGAGAGACAGAAGGCCATCGAAAGACTCGGGGGATCAAACGACCAATTAAAGGTCGAAGCTGTCGCAAACAGGAATCCTCTCGTTATTATGCGGGACGTAATGGCCTACAATAGTAACGAGGAGATCGTTCAGGCATTACGGAACCAAAACGCGGACCTTCTCAGAGGATTGGAGGACCAGAACATCGAGGTCAAATACCGAAGAAGAACCAGAAACTCTCTGACTACGCATGTTGTGGCGCAAGTCTCCCCGCAAATATATGGCAGAATGATCTCAGCACGCACCGTCCGAATTGACTTGCAGAGCAAGGTGCAGGTGGCGGACCAGTCGCCACTAGTGCAGTGCTCCATGTGTTTGGGGTACGGGCACAACCGGAGATTCTGCAAACAGACAATCGAGAAGTGCAGCCATTGTGGGGGACCCCACCTGAAACAGGATTGCGCCGACTGGTTAGCAGGAGTGGCTCCATCTTGCACAAACTGCAGACAGGCAAAGCTCGACAACGCGGAGCACAACGCGTTTAGCGGGCAATGCCCTGTCAGACGCAAGTGGGACTCGCTAGCCAGGGCAAACATAGCGTATTGCTAAAGGCAACAATGGGCACACCAGAGGATATGCAGTGGCTCAAGCGAACCTCCAACGGAAGGAACTGGCGACCACCGAACTCTTTTTAGAGGCCAGTGAGCGAGCAATCGCATGGGCACTGATACAGGAACCCTATGTGGGAGGGGCGAGGAGTATGAGGAGCTACCGAGGAGCGAGAGTCTACCAGTGCGAGATCGACGGAAGCGGGAGGGTAAAAGCGGCAATTGCCGTTTTCGATGACACCCTGGACGTCATCCCCTACCCAGAACTCACCACAAACAACATCTGTGTGGTGGGGATCCGGACCAAAGCCTGGGAAATCGCAGTAGTGTCCTACTACTTCGAGCCAGACCAACCCATTGGGCCATACCTGGATCAGTTGACCCGAATCAAGGAGGTAGTGAGCACAGGAAAACTGCTCATAGGCGGAGATGCCAACGCAAAGAGTACCTGGTGGGGCAGCACCATAGAGGACCTCAGGGGAGAAGAGATGTCCGGGACCCTGGAAGAGTCCGAGCTGCAGGTACTGAACACTGGAAGCATGCCTACTTTCGACACCATCAGAGGTGGTAGGGTGCTGAAGAGCCATATAGACGTCACGGCCTGTTCTCTCGAACTCTTCAATCTGGTGGACGACTGGCGAGTGGACACTAGCATTACAAGCTCGGACCATAACGCGATCTTATTCAGTATAAAGGTCAAAAGGGAAAAGGGCACCCATATTATCAGGACAACCCGCAAATTCAATACTAGAAAAGCGAACTGGGAAAGCTTCCAAGATACCCTAAAGACCTTTAAACAAGAAAATCAAATAAATTTAGACAGTATAAATCAAATAAACAATAAAGTCAAATTAGAAAACGTGGTAAAACAATACACCCTAGGAATAGTACAGGCCTGTGAAAAATCCATGCCTAAATTAAAAAATAAGGTCAAACTCAACATACCGTGGTGGTCCGAGGAACTCGCATCGTTGAAGAAGGACGTCGCCAGAAAGAAGAACCGCATCCGTTGCGCCGCTCCGGTCCGTAGAACAGTTGTCGTCGACGCGTACCTGCAAGCAAAAGAAAAATATGAGTGCCAAGCCAAGAAAGCCCAAACAGAGAGCTGGAAGGAGTTCTGCAAGAAGCAGGACAGAGAAGGTATGTGGGAAGGTATCTACAGGATCATCGGAAGAACCTCCAAGAGACAAGAAGACTTGACCCTCGTTAAGGACGGTGCATTCCTGAACCCAAAAGAGTCGGCAGCCCTGCTCGCAGATACTTTCTACCCGAGGGATACCGAAGACGGAGAAAATCAAGATCACGCGCGAACACGAGAAGCGGCAGGCCGGGTAAATGACTGGGTCTATGATGAATATCATGATCCTCCATTTACCCAGCTGGAGCTAAAGACCGCAGTGACGGGATTTAACCCGAAGAAGGCCCCTGGAGCGGATGGCTTAACATCGGATATCTGCTGTCGAGCGATCTACCAGGACCCGGACGCTTTCCTTGCCCTATACAGAAAGTGCCTAGAATTGGCACACTTCCCGGACATCTGGAAGGAGGCTTCGGTGGTAGTCCTCCGAAAACCGGGCAAGGACAATTATACGAACCCCAAGTCGTACAGACCGATAGGTCTGCTGCCAGTCTTGGGGAAGGTCCTGGAGAGGATGGTAGTGGCCAGGTTAAAGTGGCAGCTTGTGCCGCGGCTCAGTACTCGCCAGTTTGGCTTTATGCCCCAGAAGAGCACCGAGGACGCCCTATATAAGCTAATAAATCACGTTCAGGACAAGTTGCGGCTGAAAAAGCTAATTGTCCTGGTGTCATTGGATATAGAGGGCGCCTTCGATAGCGCATGGTGGCCGGCTATCAAAGTCAGACTGGCTGAGGAGAAGTGCCCGGTAAATACCAGGAGGCTGCTAGATAGTTACCTCGACAGCAGAATAGTCAGGGTTAGATATGCCGGGGAGGAATGCACAAGAAATACCAACAAAGGCTGCGTCCAAGGGTCAATCGGGGGTCCAATCCTGTGGAACCTCCTACTAGATCCGCTACTACACCAGATGGAGAGTGAATGCATATTCACGCAGGCCTTTGCGGACGATATCGTCCTAGTCATCGACGGCGACACAGCCCTGGACGTGTCTCGGGAAACCAACGCGGCACTGGGTCGAGTCCATAGCTGGGGTATTAAAAACAAGCTGAACTTTGCTCCACACAAAACGTGTGCCATGCTCATAACGAACAAACTCAAGCATGACACCCCAGCTTTAACCATGGCCGGAACCGCCATCAAAATGGTGGACCGAATGAAGCTCTTGGGCTTAACTATCGACGCCAAATTGACGTTTAATGAGCACGCAAAGAACGTCTGCGTGAGAGCCGCCGGGATCTATAAAAAGCTCTCGAGAGCGGCAAAGGCAACTTGGGGTCTGAATACAGACATTATACACACCATCTACACAGCGGCAGTCGAGCCGATTATTACCTATGCGGCCGCAGCCTGGGCACCCGCTACCGCTAAGCTGGGCATACGGAAGAAGCTGAGCTCCATCCAGAGAGGATTCGCGCAGAAGCTCTGCAAATCTTACCGTACTGTCTCGCTGAACGCTGCCCTAGTACTATCCGGTATACTACCTCTCGACTTGCGCATACAAGAGGCAGCCGCCCTGTATGAAGCGAGGAGAGGGTCATCCCGGTTCGTGCCTGAGGACAGGGACATCGAATGTATGGCGAGATTTGCAGAAGCTCCTCATCCGGCTCTGCAGATAGCCTTGGCATTCGAATGCTTGGAGGACCAACAGCTGGTAGACAGCAGAAATGTGCAGGCGGTGCGAATCTTCACCGACGGCAGCAAGATTGAGGGGAAGGTCGGAGCCGCATTATCCATTTGGGATAATGACGGTGAAACCCGGAACCTCAAGCTTAGCCTCGCCGCGTACTGCACGGTGTACCAGGCCGAACTGCTAGCTATATGCAGGGCAACGGACCTGATTCTGAAGCGCCCTGAGGGGAGCTATGGTTTGTACAGCGATTCAATGTCAGCATTGCAGACGCTTGCAAACCACTGCTCTCTCCATCCCTTGGCAGTGCAGGCGCGAAAAAACCTGGCTCAGGCTTTACACCAGGGCAAAGCTGTGGCTCTGTTCTGGGTAAAAGCCCACGCCGGCCTGCCGGGGAATGAGCGCGCGGATGAGCTGGCTAAGGAGGCAGCATTAAAATCGCGGAGGAGGCCGGACTATGACCTATATCCGATTTCATTCATCAGACGTCAGATCCGAATGGGATCACTCGATGAATGGAATCGGAGATACGTGTCGGGCGAGACTGCCTCCGTGACAAAAATGTTTCTTCCTGACGCCATAGCAGCATTCCGTATTATAAAACAGGTGAAGCCCACAGGTGTAATCACTCAGATACTGACGGGGCATGGTGGGTTCTCTGCATACTTGAATCGCTTCAAGTGTAAGGACAACCCATCATGCTCCTGCGATCCAGACACACCACAAACAATACAACACCTGTTGATGGACTGTCCGGTCCACATGACAAAGCGAACAGACCTGGAAGCACGTATTGATATGGAGCTTGACGAAACCGCTGTGGCTACGATAATGTCGGAAAAAGCTAAACGCAAGCTGTTCCTGGTATACTGCACAGAAGTTGCAGAAAGAGTAATTAAATCTAACAAAGAAAATGCAACTATGGTTGCATAAATATTGTATATATTTGTAAGCAACCATAGGAATAAGGCAAATAAATTAAGTTAATAATAGGAAAGTAATCATAAGTTTAGAAATAAGAGATTGTATAGACCTAAGAACGTAGAAATAAATAGAAATAAGTATAGTGGTAATTAATTATAAGTAGACATAAGGTCAAAAACCACTGTAATTAAAATTATTTACCCAATGTGTAGTCACTCCCCTGTGTATATATAAAAAACGAAAAATAAAACTAAAGGATAGGAGTAGGCAACCATAAAAATGGGCATCCCACCCATTTGAATGCAAGATATGAAGGATGTAAGAAAGATACAGTATGCAGAATAAAAGTGCGAGAGGAATAATTGCGAGAACTAGTATGAAAGTGTATTGGCAAACAACGTCTCCAATAATGTTGGAGGACGACAGCTATCAAAAAAAAAAAAAAAAAAAAAAAAAAAAAAAAAAAAAAAAAAAAAAAAAAAAAACACCAAACCTAACCTAACCTAACTAAAAACCAAAAAACTCGGGGGATCAAACGACCAATTAAAGGTCGAAGCTGTCGCAAACAGGAATCCTCTCGTTATTATGCGGGACGTAATGGCCTACAATAGTAACGAGGAGATCGTTCAGGCATTACGGAACCAAAACGCGGACCTTCTCAGAGGATTGGAGGACCAGAACATCGAGGTCAAATACCGAAGAAGAACGAGAAACTCTCTGACTACGCATGTTGTGGCGCAAGTCTCCCCGCAAATATATGGCAGAATGATCTCAGCACGCACCGTCCGAATTGACCTGCAGAGCAAGGTGCAGGTGGCGGACCAGTCGCCACTAGTGCAGTGCTCCATGTGTCTGGGGTACGGGCACAACCGGAGATTCTGCAAACAGACAATCGAGAAGTGCAGCCATTGTGGGGGACCCCACCTGAAACAGGATTGCGCCGACTGGTTAGCAGGAGTGGCTCCATCTTGCACAAACTGCAGACAGGCAAAGCTCGATAACGCGGAGCACAACGCGTTTAGCGGGCAATGCCCTGTCAGACGCAAGTGGGACTCGCTAGCCAGGGCAAACATAGCGTATTGCTAAAGGCAACAATGGGCACACCAGAGGATACGCAGTGGCTCAAGCGAACCTCCAACGGAAGGAACTGGCTACCACCGAACTCTTTTTAGAGGCCAGTGAGCGAGCAATCGCATGGGCACTGATACAGGAACCCTATGTGGGAGGGGCGAGGAGTATGAGGAGCTACCGAGGCGCGAGAATCTACCAGTGCGAGGTCGACGGAAGCGGGAGGGTAAAAGCGGCAATTGCCGTTTTCGATGACACCCTGGACGTCATCCCCTACCCAGAACTCACCACAAATAACATCTGTGTGGTGGGGATCCGGACCAAAGCCTGGGAAATCGCAGTAGTCTCCTACTACTTCGAGCCAGACCAACCCATTGGGCCATACCTGGATCAGTTGACCCGAATCAAGGAGGTAGTGAGCACAGGAAAACTGCTCATAGGCGGAGATGCCAACGCAAAGAGTACCTGGTGGGGCAGCACCATAGAGGACCTCAGGGGAGAAGAAATGTCCGGGACCCTGGAAGAGTCTGAGCTGCAGGTACTGAACACTGGAAGCATGCCTACCTTCGACACCATCAGAGGTGGTAGGGTGCTGAAGAGCCATATAGACGTCACGGCCTGTTCTCTCGAACTCTTCAATCTGGTGGACGACTGGCGAGTGGATACTAGCATTACAAGCTCGGACCATAACGCGATCTTATTCAGTATAAAGGTAAAAAGGGAAAAGGGCACCCATATCATCAGGACGACCCGCAAATTCAATACGAGAAAAGCGAACTGGGAAAGCTTTCAAGATACCTTAAAGACCTTCAAACAAGAAAATCAAATAAATTTAGATAGTATAAACCAAATAAACAATAAAGTCACATTAGAAAACATGGTAAATCAATATACCTTAGGAATAGTACAGGCCTGTGAAAATTCCATGCCTAAATTAAAAAGTAAGGTCAAACTTAACATACCGTGGTGGTCCGAGGAACTCGCATCGTTGAAAAAGGACGTCGCCAGAAAGAAGAACCGCATCCGTTGCGCCGCTCCGGTCCGTAGAACAGTAGTCGTTGACGCGTACCTGCAAGCAAAAGAAAATTATGAGTGCCAAGCCAAGAAAGCCCAAACAGAGAGCTGGAAGGAGTTCTGCAAGAAGCAGGACAGAGAAGGTATGTGGGAAGGTATCTACAGGATCATCGGAAGAACCTCCAAGAGACAGGAAGACTTGACCCTCGTTAAGGACGGTGCATTCCTGAACCCAAGAGAATCGGCAGCCCTGCTCGCGGAGACATTTTACCCGAGGGATACTGAAGCTGGAGAGAACCAGGATCACGCGAGAACTCGAGAAGCAGCAAGGCGGGTAAACGACTGGGTCGATGGTGAGCACCATGATCCACCGTTTACCCCGCTGGAGCTAAAGACCGCAGTGCTAGGATTCAATCCAAAGAAGGCCCCTGGAGCGGATGGCTTTACGTCGGACATCTGCTGTCGAGCGATCTACCAGGACCCGGACGCTTTCCTTGCCCTCTACAGAAAGTGCCTAGAATTGGCACACTTCCCGGACATCTGGAAAGAGGCATCGGTGGTTGTCCTCAGAAAACCGGGCAAGGATAATTATACGAACCCCAAGTCCTACAGACCGATAGGTCTGCTGCCAGTCTTGGGGAAGGTCCTGGAGAGGATGGTAGTAGCCAGGTTAAAGTGGCAGCTTGTGCCGCGGCTCAGTACTCGCCAGTTTGGCTTTATGCCCCAGAAGAGCACCGAGGACGCCCTATATAAGCTAATAAATCACGTTCAGGACAAGTTGCGGCTGAAAAAGCTAATTGTCCTGGTGTCATTGGATATAGAGGGCGCCTTCGATAGCGCATGGTGGCCAGCTATCAAAGTCAGACTGGCTGAGGAAAAGTGCCCGGTAAACACCAGGAGGCTGCTAGATAGTTACCTCGACAGCAGAAAGGTCAGGGTTAGATATGCCGGGGAGGAATGCACAAGAAATACCAACAAAGGCTGCGTCCAAGGGTCAATCGGGGGCCCAATCCTGTGGAACCTCCTACTAGATCCGCTACTACACCAGATGGAGAGTGAATGCATATTCACGCAGGCCTTCGCGGACGACATCGTCCTAGTCATCGACGGCGACACAGCCCTGGAGGTGTCTCGGAAAACCAATGCGGCACTAGGTCGAGTCCATAGCTGGGGTATCAAAAACAAATTGAACTTTGCTCCACACAAAACGTGTGCCATGCTTATAACAAATAAACTCAAGCATGACACCCCAGCTTTGACCATGGCCGGAACCGCCATCAAAATGGTGGATCGAATGAAGCTCTTGGGCTTAACTATCGACGCCAAATTGACGTTTAATGAGCACGCAAAGAACGTCTGCGTGAGAGCCGCCGGGATCTATAAAAGGCTCTCAAGAGCGGCAAAGGCAACTTGGGGTCTGAATACAGACATTATACACACCATCTACACAGCGGCAGTCGAGCCGATTATTACCTATGCGGCCGCAGCCTGGGCACCCGCTACCGCTAAGCTGGGCATACGGAAGAAGCTGAGCTCCATCCAGAGAGGATTCGCGCAGAAGCTCTGCAAATCTTACCGTACTGTCTCGCTGAACGCTGCCCTAGTACTATCCGGTATACTACCTCTCGACTTGCGCATACAAGAGGCAGCCGCCCTGTATGAAGCGAGGAGAGGGTCATCCCGGTTCGTGCCTGAGGACAGGGACATCGAGTGTATGGCGCGATTTGCAGAAGCTCCTCATCCGGCTCTGCAGATAGCCTTGTCATTCGAATGCTTGGAGGACCAACAGCTGGTAGACGGCAGAAACGTGCAGGCGGTGCGAATCTTCACCGACGGCAGCAAGATTGAGGGGAAGGTCGGAGCCGCATTATCCATTTGGGATAATGACGGTGAAACCCGGAACCTCAAGCTTAGCCTCGCCGCGTACTGCACGGTCTACCAGGCCGAACTGCTGGCTATATGCAGGGCAACGGATCTGATTCTGAAGCGCCCTGAGGGGAGCTATGGTTTGTACAGCGACTCAATGTCAGCATTGCAGACGCTTGCAAACCACTGCTCCCTCCATCCCTTGGCAGTGCAGGCGCGAAAAAACCTGGCTCAGGCTTTACACCAGGGCAAAGCTGTGGCTCTGTTCTGGGTAAAAGCCCACGCCGGCCTGCCGGGGAATGAGCGCGCGGATGAGCTGGCTAAGGAGGCAGCATTAAAATCACGGAGGAGGCCAGACTATGACCAATATCCGATTTCATTCATCAGACGTCAGATCCGAATGGGATCACTCGATGAATGGAATCGGAGATACGTGTCGGGCGAGACCGCCTCCGTGACAAAAATGTTTCTTCCTGACGCCATAGCAGCATTCCGTATTATAAAACAGGTGAAGCCCACAGGTGTAATCACTCAGATACTGACGGGGCATGGTGGGTTCTCTGCATACTTGAATCGATTCAAGTGTAAGGACAACCCATCATGCTCCTGCGATCCAGACACACCACAAACAATACAACACCTGTTGATGGACTGTCCGGTCCACATGACAAAGCGAACAGACCTGGAAGCACGTATTGATATGGAGCTTGACGAAACCGCTGTGGCTACGATAATGTCGGAAAAAGCTAAACGCAAGCTGTTCCTGGTATACTGCACAGAAATTGCAGAAATAGTAATTAAATCTAATAAAGGAAATGCAACTATGGTTGCATAAATATTGTATATATTTGTAAGCAACCATAGGAATAGGGCAAATAAATTGAGTTAATAATTGTTTGGAGATGAATAAAAATCTTCTTCGATAACAATAAGGCGTATAATCAATGATTGATTTACAATTTGGTAACTTTGGCGATATATCGTGTGCGCGAGTGTCGAGCTAATTTGCAAGTGAATGAGGCACGGCGCGCGGGGGAATTCGGAACTAAAATCGTAACGTCATCTAGTAGTAGTGGGCTCGCAGGAATCGCAGGTACATGTTCTATTGATGACGATGCGTAGACATGCCGCCCGCCTTGGAGTGACAGCCTCCAACGCAGAAGTAGAAGTTGGGAGAAGTTAAGGTTCTTCCTCCTGTAGCAGCGGACACAATCTGGGGTATGATCGCCGTATTACTCCGTTAGCTGTTTTGATGTCAGCTACACGTGCTAGTCCATCCTTTCCAGGTGAAGTGCTTATGACTCGTCCAAGACGCCATTTTAAGGGTGGCAGATTGTCTTCCTTGATGAGCACTAATGTATTGGGTGCTATTGTGCCGGTGTTGGACTGCCATTTGGTCCTTGTCTGCAGTTCCGACACGTACTCCTGCGACCAGCGTTTCCAAAAATTTTGTCTCATTTGTTCGATGCGCTCGTAGCGGACCAGGCGTGATGTATTCGCAGCTGTGAGGTCTTCGCAGGCAGGTGCAACGAGCGGCCGGCCAATCAGAAAATGGGCTGGTGTAAGAGGGAGTAGGTCGTTTGGGTCTGAAGACATGGGATACATAGGTCTGGAGTTGAGGAGGGCTTCGATTTGTGTTAACAGTGTTGAAAATTCCTCATACGTGAGGTTAACGTTTCCTACACGACGGAGATGATATTTAAAGGATTTGACCCCTGCCTCCCACAAACCTCCAAAATGTGGGGAGTACGGAGGTATAAAGCTAAACTTAATATTTTCATTTGCTGCAAAATTTAAAATATCATTTTCACTATGACTTAAAAAATCTGAAAATTCCTTGAGTGCGCCTACGAACGTTTTTCCGTTATCGGAAAATATATGAGCGGGTTTTCCACGACGACATAGGAACCTTTTTAAAGCCAATAAGTACGCCTCAGAAGTTAAACCTGTGACTAATTCTAGATGTATCGCTCGAGTGGTAAAGCATATGAATAGGCAAACATAACATTTTTCAAGTTTTGAACCCCTTCCCTTCCGATTCAATATGAACATAGGTCCCGCATAATCTACACCGCAGCGCAAGAAAGGATACCCCGGTTCCAATCTCTCAGAAGGTAAGTTACCCATTTTTACTGACAGTGCCTTCCCTTTCTGGCGAGTACATATAATGCACTTATGTACCGTCTGCTTAGCCAGATCACGACCCCTGAGTGGCCACCAACTCTCTCTGATAGTGGCCAAGAGAAGCTGTGGACCAGCATGGAGTAGACGTTTATGTTCAAATTGAAAAAGTAGTCGCGTGAAGGTATGTTTTGAACATAACAATATAGGGTGTTTTTTACTGTATGGGAAAGTGTGTGAATTTACTAATCTACCTCCCACTCTTAGAATGCGATCAGAATCCAAGAACACATCAAGACTAGATATGTTTCTCATCGACTTTACAGGTAAGTTATTTGTTAATGTATTAAAAATGTCTGCAAATGATGCATGTTGTGCTAAGCGTACTAAAAATAAAGTTGATTTATTTAATTCATCAGCCGTCAACGGACCAATGTTACGTTCAGTTTTAATTTTAATTCGTGCATTATTAATGAATCGTAACACGTAAGCGGCTGCACGTCTCATGCGATTAAAATTTGAAAAACGTTCAAAAGTAAAAATACTAGTATAAGTCGATTGTGTAAATAAAACCTTTGACTTCATTTCTGGTAAATCGTTTAAATTAATAATTTCATTTTGGTTGTCATATTTAAAATTCATGTGCATGTCCTTTAAAAATGCTGGCCCGTGCCACCAAATATCCGTACCTTGAAGCGCGTCGAGCGTGAGTCCGCGAGATAATAGGTCAGCCGGGTTGTCTTTACCAGCGACATGTAACCACGGCAATTCACCAGTCAGTTCGTTGATTTGCACGACTCTGTTCTGTACGAACGTTTTTAACAAATTAGGTGACATTTTAATCCAATTTATGACAATCATGGAGTCCGACCAAAAATATATGTTGTCAAAATTTAATCTCCATGACTGAACTATTTTTTGATATAGCTTGGCACCAACTAACGCTCCGCACAGCTCAAGACGCGGTATTGTGACTGGCTTAATTGGTGCGACCTTGGTCTTGGCACAAAGTATCCTAACTGTGGCTGGTGAGTTGTCGCTGTATGTACTTATAAACGCACATGCACCATATGCATCCTGTGATGCATCCGAGAAAATGTGTAAATCTGTATAATTTGTATTTATTTCCCTGACATGACGAGGAATTTTTATGTCTTGTAAGTGTTGAAGAGTGGCAATAAAGTTTTCCCACGTAGACAGAATATCGTTTGGTACTGGATCGTCCCAACTTAACTTACAGAGCCATAGTTTCTGTAAAAGTATTTTCACAATTATAATTGCGGGCGATAACAAGCCTAATGGATCATACACCTGTGAAACAACAGACAAGATAACGCTCTTCGTCACATGAGTCAAATTTTGATCAATTTTAGTTGTAAAATAAAATAAATCTAAATTATTTAACCAACCTATACCTAGAGTTTTAGTTAAACAATTTTCGCCTAAAGATAAATCCCTTTGTTGATCTGTTGTAGATGGTTCCGAATTAAACAACCATTTACGTAAATGGAAGCAACCAGATTTTAAAACATCATTTACTTTGGTGCAAATGTCTAATAAACATTGTTTATCATCATGACCAGTAATTAGATCATCCACAAACAGATCTTCGTCGATAACTTGTTTTATGACGTCATCCTTACATTCCGATGCCAGCTGTTTGATGCAACGAATGCTTAGATAAGGAGCGGACGCGGTACCGTATGTCACTGTATTAAGCTGGAACACACCGAGTTCATCGGATTTATTTTCTCGCCAAAGAATTAATTGAAGATTTCTTTGATCCGGTTGAATATTAATTTGTCGGTACATTTTTTCGACGTCCGCGCATGCAACGAATCTAAACTGACGAAATCGTAACAAGATTGAGAAAACATCATTATGTAAACTAGGGCCAATATGCTGGATATCGTTAAGCGATTTACCCGAAGTTGACTTTGCACTTCCGTCAAAAACCACCCTAAGTTTGGTAGTGCTACTATTAATTCTTAAAACACCGTGATGCGGTAGAAAATAATTTGGTGATGGATAGTGATTGACTCGACTCATGTGACCTAAATTCAAATATTCATTCATGAAATCACAATATAATTTTTTAAATTCAGGTGTAGATTTATCTAATTTTCGTTGAAGTGCGTGAAAGCGATTTAATGCGAGTGTGTACGTATCTCCCAGTGTGTCACTAGGCTCGGCTAATGGAATGCGCACAAAAAACCGACCCGTGTTGTCGCGATACGTAGTTTGCAAAAACAAGTTTTCACACAAAGACTCGTCATTAGTTAATTTATTTTGTGGAGTTATTTCTTCTAGCTCCCAGAACTTCCTAAGTTGAGCGTCCAATGATTGTGAATAATTGCATTGAACTCGATTGTTGCGTGAAGGTTTATTATTCAACAATGGGCCAGATATTACCCATGCCAACTTAGTATTCTGAAGATATGGACCACTACTTAGGCGAATCAGTCCATCACTTAAAAGTTCCCAGAATTTATCTGCCCCAATTAATAATTCGATTTCTGATGGGGAATAAAATTCGGGATCAGCTAACTGCACATGATCAGGGATATTTATGTTTGATATTGTACCTAAAGATGGTAATTGAGCTGTTATTTGATTCAAAACTAAACATTTCATGCGTGTGTTATATTGTGTAGTTTTAGATCTCAAATTAATTTCACAAGATTGTGTAGAATTAGTCACCGAGTTACCTACTCCGGAGACTTGCACAGTGGACTGTATTAAATTGAGTTTAAGTCGTTTACATAATGATTCTGCAATAAAGGAATGCTGACTACCATTATCTAATAAAGCGCGGGTAGTGTGATAGTTATTGCTTTTATCTGCAACCTCAACTAAAGCTGTAGACAGCAGGACAGTCTCTAATAATGAATGAGTAGTACTCTGATGTGTCGTGTGAGATGCAGAATGTAATGTGGCAGTATTTAAAGACTTACCACTAGTTGTATCCTGTGACGATGCCTGAGAATTATGCGCAACGACTGGCGAGGTGGATACACTCGCACTATCATCACATTTATCATGAAGTAGATTGTTGTGTTTTTTGTTGCATTGCTTACACGGACCAAACCAACACTCATCTGCCGCGTGATTAGCGCGTAAACAATTGCAACATAACTTCTTTTCATTAATGAATTTTATTCTATCGTTAATATTTAATTTTAAGAATAAGGCCCATAGCACACGGCGTATTTTATACGCACAGGCGACGCGCAGATGACGCGCGTATACGCGCTTCATACGAGATCTGAACGCAACCTTGTATCCTAAACACACAATGCGGCTGTGAAACGCGCTTCTACTGCGCGTATACGTACTTCTACTGCGTGTATACGTGCTGTAGTCGCTCGTAGCCTTTGCGTTTTGATCAGAGACTCCTTCTCTCCAGTTGTACAATGGCGTCCGTTGATATAACACTGGGTACACTGGCTTTAGTACTTCTTTTAAAAAGAAAAAAACACAAAAATAAACGAATCTTTTGGATAGACCCATTTACGAGTGAAAGAAGAATTTTTATGTATTCATTTGTACGCGCTTCTACTGCGCGTATACGCGCTTCATGCGCGCGCTTGTATCATCGATGCAAACGCAAGAATCGGGGTCTACGGCGCCGAAGACGCGCGTTCCTAATACGCGCGTCGCCTGCGCGTTTAAAATACGCCATGTGCTATGGGCCTTACTCGCAAGAATAAAGCGGATGATTAGCTTGACACATAGCACAAACACGAGGACGTTTGGAATTTTTATTATTAGGTTGTTTATTTTGTGTTGATGTGTAACTATGTGATTTGTTTGATTGTTGTGACTGTGACGGTTTCTTTATGTTATTATCTGTGTATGATTTACTATGTGCAAAATTGATAGTTTCCAGTACGTCAGCCCGATTTTTAAGAAATGTTATTAAATCATCTACAGTTGTACGTGAATTTGACTGATTTTGACTATTCATAATTGAACTTTTGTGAGTCTCCCATTCTCGTTCGGTAACAGAATCTAGTTTAGATGTAATTAAATAAATAATCAACGTGTCCCACGATTCAGTTGGTTCGCCGAGGTTTTTGAGGGAACGTAGATTTTTGAGAACGGTATCAATAAGTTTACGAATTAGATTGGGTGATTCCTTATTTAGTGACGTCATAGAAAATAAAGCTTTGACATGGTTTTGCACAAGTAAACGGTTGTTATTGAATCTGTTTTCTAATAACTCCCATGCTACATTGTAATTCTCTGAAGAAAATTCCAATGATTTGATAACCAATAATGCACTGCCAGAAAGAGAAGATCGTAGGTAATGGAATTTTTGCACATTATCTATTTCTTTAGAGTTATGGACGAGAGAAAGGTAAGTGTCGCGGTACTCCAACCAATGATCATAAGATCCGTCAAAGGATGGAAGTGAAATTGTGGGTAATTTAACTTTACTAAAAACTTTGGAACCGTTTTGAGCATCATCTGCGTTAATAATACACTTAGCTTTAGTCACATAAGCATAGTAATTGGCTTCAAAAGATTCCCTCTCAGATAGTTCCTTTTCTACTTGACTATCAGGTATTTTTAAGTCTATTTCGTCCTGAATTTCTGTAAATTGCTCTAATAATAAGTCTACCTTTTGTAAACGCGTTTGTAATTCCGTTTTTACGGTTTCAGTAATAGTCGTTATTTCTACCAAGTCCACATATTTCATGAATAGCCTAAATTTACCGCGAACAACTCCTCTTCTTTTATTCAAATCTTTAATTAACTCCTCACCACTGCTACGACCTTCTTTTGATGGAGTTCTAGTCATTTTGTAGTTTGTGGAAGGCAGTGGAAACAGTTATTTTACAGTCAAGATTAACAAAGGATAATTTTATATTTTTAAGTTGAGGGTATCGACGAAACGAAAGAAAATTACGCGTTTTTAAATATTTAAGGAGAATAAAACACTAAGATGTCACACAATATCAACACAAATGAAGCACTCAATAAAGGAAAGGGTTGAGAAGGATGATTGGCCTGACCTTTTTATGCTGGTGCCGTGGGTCCGTAGATGGCGGCGTTCGTACGTCCGATTTATGCTGGTCGCAACGATTTCTTCTGCTGCATCCGGCGCTGAAGGTCCAACTTATGTTTGGAGATGAATAAAATCTTCTTCGATAGTAATAAGGCGTATAATCAACGATTGGTTTACAATTTGGTAATTTTGGCGATATATCGTGTGCGCGAGTGTCGAGCTAAATTGCAAGTGAATGAGGCACGGCGCGCGGAGGAATTCGGAACTAAAATCGTAACGTCATCTAGTAGTAGTGGGCTCGCAGGAATCGCAGGTACATTTTCTATTGATGACGATGCGTAGACAATAATAGGAAAGTAATCATAAGTTTAGAAATAAGAGATTGTATAGACCTAAGAACGTAGAAAATAAATAGAAATAAGTATAGTGGTAATTAATATTAAGTAGACATACGAGTCAAAAACCACTGTAATTAAAATCATTTACCCCAATGTGTAGTCACTCCCCTGTGTATACATAAACAACGAAAAATAAAAGTAAAGGATAGGAGTAGGCAACCATAAAAATGGGCATCCCACCCATTTGAATGCAAGATATGAAGGATGTAAGAAAGATACAGTATGCAGAATAAAAGTGCGAGAGGAATAATTGCGAGAACTAGTATGAAAGTGTATTGGCAAATAACGTCTCCAATAATGTTGGAGGACGACAGCTATTAATAAAAAAAAAAAAAAAAAAAAAAAAAAAACTAAAAACCAAACCTAACCTAACTTAAAACCAAACCTAACCTAACCTAACCTAACTAAAATCCAAACCTAACCTAACCTAACTAAAAACCAAACCTAACCTAACCTAACTAAAATCCAAACCTTTTTTTTTTTTTTTTTTGAGTAAAGCGGAGGAATCCTCATGGACACCCGCGACTCCGGGGGGAGCCGCGGGTAGTGTCAGACTCTTACTGACTAAACCTAACCGCTGTGCTACGTCATCCGCGTTTTTTGTGTCGGTGCATGGCAGCGCATAGTACTACTTCATGCACCGACCGCGGGCGTCCGCCGGCCAGTTGAGAGCCGGCGGGTTGCGATATCGCATTGTTGATGGAGGCCGACGTGTAAAGGGCGTCGGCCTCCTC
The DNA here is from genome assembly GCA_941860345.1 of Chrysodeixis includens. Taxonomy (NCBI): domain Eukaryota; kingdom Metazoa; phylum Arthropoda; class Insecta; order Lepidoptera; family Noctuidae; genus Chrysodeixis; species Chrysodeixis includens. The sequence continues at coordinate 46,331 of CALNXA010000017.1, forward strand.
GCCTGATACTGGGACCACACCCATAGCACCGAATGTGGCCCCCCGTCGCGGGTCCTCTACTGCGGACGATGGCACCCCCGTGCCACCGTCCGGACCCTGGTTAGGGCGGGAGGGAGCGCTCATGCGCGGCCCTTCGCCGCCCCACCCGACGTCGGCGTATTTGGGGCGCGTCCGGATCGTTTTCCCGGACGCGCTCCGCGGCCTCCTTCTGCGACATAACGGTCTCGCAGAAGGAGGCCAGTGCGTCCCACGCTGCGCGGCTGCTGAGCGCGGCTGCGACAACAGCCGGCAGCGCGGAGACGTCTACTCCGCCCAGCGCAGACATAAGGACGGCGCGAGGCCCGTCGAAGGCCGGACACAGGGCCAGCGTGTGCAGTGCGGTGTCGTCAGGATCACCGCACTGGTGACACGCTGTGGTGGCCTCTCTTTGGGCCACCCGGCACAAGTAGTGCCCAAAGGCCCCGTGTCCGGTCAACACCTGCGTGAGGCGGTACGTCAATTTTCCGTACCGCCTCTCCGCCCACTGTTGGAGATGTGGGCGGATCGCCTCGACCGTCGCCCGCCCCGCCGTCGGCCTTGCGAGCCGAAGTTCCCAATTTCGGAACACGACGAGGCGGGCTTGTCTGCGCCAGGCTTCGCGTTGCCCTGGCGAGGGGTCCAAGCCCCGGGACCGGAGCGAGGTGCAGCGGGTGTAGAGGTCCGCTAGCACCCTCGCTTCCAAATCCCAGGGGGGAGTCCCCGCCAGGGCACACGCCGCCTCCTGCCCGACGGTGCGATACGCCCGGGTGACCCTATTGGCCACCACCCGCTGCGCACCGAGCAAAACCGCCCGGTGCTCGGGCTTGAGCGCATCGCACCAGATGGGTGCGCCGTACAGGGCCATCGATTTTATGACGCCTGTATATAATCGGCGACACCCAACGTCTGGGCCCCCGACGTTCGGCAAGAGTCTTCCGAGAGCGAGAGCGGCGGCCTGAAGTCTTGGCGCCAGCCGCTTGAAATGCTCCCGGAAGCTCAACCGCCCGTCGAGGACCAAACCTAAATACTTCATCGTGCCTGACAGCGGGATTTGAGTGTCCTCCACTGTCAGGCACGAGTCGGGCAGGGGCCGGCTCCGGGGACCGTGCAGCATTAGCGCTTCGGTCTTCCCCAGAGCCACTTCCAAACCTAGCATGCGGATGCGACCCACGACCAATTGGACGCCGCAGGCCGCAATCCGCATGCATTCCCGGGGGTCTGTCCCCCGGGTTAAAACCAAGGTGTCGTCCGCGTAGCAGACGACCTGCACGCCGGGGTATAGGGCCCCTCTCAGGGCCCAGTCGTACCCGATGTTCCACAGGAGGGGTCCTAAGACTGACCCCTGTGGAACACCGCGCCCCGTTTGATGGCGCTGCAGGCCGTTCTGCCCCGCGAACGAGACACTTCGTTCGGCGAGGTAGTCCGCCACGACACGCTGGAGATAGAGCGGCACCCCATGGTATCGGAGCGCCGCTACTATACATTGATGCGGCAGCGAGTTGAAGGCGTTGGCAATGTCAAGGGAGACGGCCAACGCCACTCCCCCTCGCGCCGCCGCATCCGTGGCGAACTCCCTCACCATCTGCAAGGCGTCCAATGTGGACCGCCTCGCCCGAAATCCGAATTGACAGTCCGACAGATTCGGACCCGTCCGGTCTAAATGCCGGACGATGCGGGCAGCAATGACTCGCTCAAAGAGCTTGCCCGCCTCGTCCAGCAAGACAATCGGTCTATAACCGGACGGCGAATCTGCCGGACGCCCCTCCTTTCTGAGGAGGACCAGTCTGCCCTCCTTCCAAACTTTAGGGAATCTGCCCAACTCTAAACACGAGTTGAGCAGACCCCGCAGACGGTCCTCGAGGGGTCCCAGGGCCAGTGCCAGCGCTTGTGCCGGCACGCCGTCGGGCCCTGGGGCGGTCTTCTTCGGGCGTAGGCGGTCAATGGACGCCTTCAGTTCTTCTTCGCTGATTTCCTCCGGTGGCTCGTACGGTGGTTGTGTCGCACTTTCCACCGGAGGAACGAAATCAGTCCCTGCTGGGAATAGGGACGAGACGACGGTTCGGAGCAGCTGGGGCTCCATGGTCTCCGTGATCGGGGGCGCCGCGGCCCGGAGCTTGTTCCGGGCCGCTAGATACGGTCGCCCCCACGGATCCCTGTCCAGAGCCTCCAGCATCTCCTGCCACCCTGCTGCTTTTGCTTCCAGGATGGCGATACGGAGATTGCTCCTCGCCGTACGGTAGGCCCTGTAAAGGGGGGCCTCCGCTGCCTCGTCCCTACCTCGACGAGCGTGCCTGGAGCGGTGGTGGGTATATACCCGCTGCGCCTCCAGGCACGCCTCCCGGAGAGCTGCGATCTCAGGCGACCACCAGTACACCGCCCGGCGGTTCCGCCGCTTCCTGACCCGAGGCATCGCCGCATCGCATATTATGGTTAGCGTGCGGCGGAATCTCTCTGCCTCGGTGTCGACTGAGCGGCCCGCCGGTGGCGAACACCAATCGGCGATGATGGCCGCCTCGATCAGCAGCTCCCTGTCGAGCTGTTTGAGGGCCCATCGTGGAGTTCCGGGGCTCGTGACTGGTTGAGCCCCTCCAGAACCTCCAGGAGTCGAGACGCTGAACCGAATATACTTGTGGTCGGACAGCGTCTCCACCTCCTCGACGTGCCAATCGGCGACTCGCCCCGCTATAGATGGGGCGCAGAACGACACGTCGACGATGGACCCTCCGTTGCGACGCACGCACGTATGGGCCCGGCCCCTATTGAGCAGGGCCAGGTCGAGCCCTAGGGCCCACTCCTCCAACACCTCCCCGCGCGCGTCCGTGGCTGGGTTCCCCCACGCCGCGCTCTTGGCGTTGAGATCGCCCAGCACAATCACCGGACGCGGCGCCAACGAACGAACAAGGGCCTCTAGCTCGGCCATAAATGACTCGAACTCGGCGAGGCCCCTGTTCGGGGAGAAGTAGGCCCCCGCTATTGCGTACGGGCCCCAGTGCGTCGCAACGTACCCGGCGCCCCTACGGATGACGTGTAGGGGCTGGGAACCGGGTCCGGTCGCAGCGATGATGGCGACGGAGCCGTTGATGTCCCCCGCCCAATTTGATCGCGGAGGAACAAAATACGGCTCCGCCACCACTGCGACGTCGATGGACCACTGCGCCAGTGTCTGCAAGAGAAGGTCCTGAGCACCGGCGCAGTGGTTCAGGTTCCCCTGGAGGAGGAGATGTGGTCGGACTTGGTCCATTAGTGTTCCATTATCTCCTCCTCGCAGGGTTTGGCCTGCGGCTTTGCGGCAGCGGGCGTGGGCGCCTTTTTAGGCGCCACCCGCTTTGTGAGAGCCGGGGGAGCGCATCCCCGGCTTCCCATCTGGTGGGCTGTGTTGCGGCCCAGCTCGGCGCAGATGGCGCACTTGGCTGGGGCAGTACAGGCTGCCGCCTTGTGGCCAGACTCGCCGCAGCGGTAACACAGTCCGCTGCGGTCCGTCGGGCAGGCGCACACGGGCCTTGTATGCCCCAGCACCAGGCACCTAAAACACTTCATGGGTCGTGCCTGAAGTTGCACGACCCGCGCCGAGCTCCAGCCCACCAAGAACTTTTGGGTGGCGCTGGTGATTAGGAGCTGGGCCGCCGTCAGGGGGCACTTCACAATGGTCGTGAATGTGCCCCCCGGGCCGAGTCTGAGCTCCCCCACCTTCACCGAGCCAGGAGTGCACTGGCCCTGGCGGACGACGGCGTCCTCGACCTCTTTCTTTGTGACGGAGTCGTCCAGGTTTGTAACCCGGAGCTCCGCGCACTTGATTGGTCGAGAGACCCTGACGTCTTGTTTATAGACGGCTCTGAGCTTTTCAGCCATCTGGTCCGCCGCCTCGTGGCTCACACCGCGGGGGAGCTCGAGCACCCGCGCGCCTGTTTGTGCCCTCCGTATCCGGATGGGGTCGACCGCCAAATCGATCCCCATCTCGGACACGTTAACGGCTTCACGGGCCTGCGCCAGGACCTTGGCGTAGGTGACGCCTCGTTGCTCTGCCTCCGCGTCTATCGTTAGAACGAGGGCGGCTTTGCGTGCTGCAGCACGCTGTTTTTGCGCCCTCTTCTTTAGATTCCTCTTCTTCTTCGACGCAGAGGCTTGCTTTTTAGGCGTCGGCGGCGGTTGAGGCACCGGCTGGGCCTTCTTGGCCGCCTTCCTCTTGGCCTTGCGGCCGACCACCTTTGCCCAACTTCCGCCTTCCGCCGCTTGTGGCGGTGCAGCCGAAGTCGACGGCTGTGGAGTGGCTGTCGGGGCCGAAGTTTGTGGCGCCGCCTTCTTCCTCGTCGCCGTCGTCTTCGTTGCCGCCGTCGTCGCCGTCGCCGTCGTCGCCGTCGTCTTCTTCGTCGATGCCCTCGGGGCCTGACCTGCGGTGGGCTTCTCCACCACAGGCCTCTTGACAGGCCCCGAGGATGTCGCCGATGAAGCGGTGGGCTTGGGCACACTGCCCGAAGCCTCCGCTGCCGCTCGCCTTTTGTCCGCCGCTAATGGCGGACGCAGGATTGGCTCAGGTGGGAGCCGACCCCTTAGTGAGTCCAGCTTGGCCTCCATCATGGTTCCGACGGAGACCATGATGGACCGTTTTAACTCCTCGAAGTCAAGGGTGGCTGGCGCCAGCTGTTTTTGGACAGCCACCACTTGGCCCTTGAGTTCCCTGACCTCGTTGCTGAGCCGAGTGTTTTCGGCCAGCAACCGCTCCATTGCCTCGGAACTCGTCAAGGCACGGACTCCGCCCTGTATGGCCTCTACGGCATCTTTAAGCCTCTTAATTAGGCTACCTTTGATATTCTTGGAGGTGCGCGCCACCTCCAAGATTGCCTTTAGGCTGCCGTCTATCTGGCTTTTCGCCGTAGAGGGGTCCGTGGGCTTAAGGCCGGACCTGAGGAGGTCTTGGACGGCTGCCCGTTCTTCCCTCCTCTCCCTCTCCTCACTTTCAACGCTCAGTACGCGCCGACGCGATTGCGTTGAGGACGCGAGAGAGATAACACTCTCGCAGTCCGACACTCCTTCAGCGGAAGCGTCGCGCTTTCGACGCTTCCGCGTGTTGCGCTCTTCAGAGCTGCCGCGAGACTGAGAGCGGCACGAAGCCGACTCTGCTACGTCCATGTCGTCGCCTAGCACAACGCGCTCGAGAGACACTCGAGGCGAAGTCTTCTTCATCATTTCGACGAGACTCGATCGGGAAGCCGACCGAGTTACTCGTCCTCCTTCTACATCATTGGGTTTTTGAAAGTTTTTGCAATCCATAAATGATCCCACGAGTATGGGGGAAATACAGGCGTCGTTCCCGGGCAGTGCCCCCTGTACCCGGGAAAAGTCTAACATAACCCTTCGAGGTGGCGACCGGTACCTCGTCGGGGATACCACTAGGAACTGGACTCCCTCCAGCCATTCATCCTCTCGCCGTGGCAACCAAGCTTAGGATTGGGGGTTTTTTATAGAGGTTTTCCGTCCTCGTGACCCAACCGGTTAAGGTAAGGCCCCCGGGCCGCGTAAGGTCCACCCTGACCCTCGCTGCGGCTTACGGGTCGGCCGGCGGTGGTCTTAACAAGACCGTGTCCGAAGGCAGTGTGAGTGCACATCGGACCCGCCGCCCTCTTCCTACCCCCGCCCGCCGCCGCTACCCGGAATACGTCCAGGACGCCGGCGGGCTGCGGTCCGGTCAGCAAAAGCCGCCAACCGGACTCGCCCTCCTCCCTTCAACCCGCTCTCCTCAACAGAGGAGATATGGGAGAGGGAGCGTCTGCGACAAAAGTCGCCGCCCAAAAGGGCGCACCTTAGTAATTTTTTACAGAGGTTTTCTTCCTCGCAGCCCCCGCCCTTAAAAGGGCAACGGCCCCCGTTCCGACAGTTACTTGCCGGGTTACGGTATACTATGCCCGACCAGCTGTTGACACTGGTCGGGCACACCCGCGACCGCAGTCGCCGGCCCACTAAGGTAGGGCCCCACCTGGTGATTTTTTAAGGAGGTTGTCTTCCTCCGTGCGAGATGTTAGCCGGCCCTGACATAAAAACAGGAACCGTTGCCCAGGGTGCACCACGGGGAGGTCTCTCAGCACATCAGCACCCCAACTAAAATCCAAACCTAACCTAACCTAACTAAAAACCGAACCTAACCTAACCTAACTAAAATCCAAACCTAACCTAACCTAACTAAAAACCAAACCTAACCTAACCTAACTAAACACCAAACCTAACCTAACCTAACTAAAATCCAAACCTAACCTAACCTAACTAAAAACCAAACCTAACCTTTTTTTTTTTTTTTTTTTTTTTTTTTGGTGAAGCGGGGGAATCCTCATGGACACCCGCGACCCCGGGGGGAGCCGCGGGTAGTGTCAGACTCTTACTGACTAAACCTGAACCGCTGTGCTACGTCATCCGCGTTTTTTGTGTCGGTGCATGGCAGTGCATGGTACTACTTCATGCACCGACCGCGGGCTTCCGCCGGCCAGTTGAGAGCCGGCGGGTTGCATTTAGCAATGTTGATGGAGGCCGACGTGTAAAGGGCGTCGGCCTCGTCGCCTCGTATTGGGACCACACCCGTAGCACCGAATGTGGCCCCCCGTCGCGGGTCCTCTACTACGGACGGTGGCACCCCCGTGCCACCGTCCGGACCCTGGTTAGGGCGGGAGGGCGCGCTCATGCGCGGCCCTTCGCCGCCCCACCCGACGTCGGCGTATTTGGGGCGCGTCCGGATCGTTTTCCCGGACGCGCTCCGCGGCCTCCTTCTGTGACATAACGGTCTCGCAGAAGGAGGCCAGTGCGTCCCACGCTGCGCGGCTGCTGAGCGCGGCTGCGACAACAGCCGGCAGCGCGGAGACGTCTACTCCGCCCAGCGCAGACACAAGGACGGCGCGAGGCCCATCGAAGGCCGGACACAGGGCCAGCGTGTGCAGTGCGGTGTCGTCTGGATCACCGCACTGGTGACACTCCGTGGTGGCCTCACGTCGGGCCACCCGACACAGGTAGTGCCCGAAGGCCCCGTGTCCGGTCAACATCTGTGTGAGGCGGTACGTCAGTTTTCCGTACCGCCTCTCCGCCCACTGTTGTAGGTGTGGGCGGATAGCCTCGACCGTAGCCCGCCCCGCCGTCGGCCTGGAGAGCCGAAGTTCCCAATTTCGGAACACGACGAGGACGGGCTTGTCTGCGCCAGGTTTCGCGCTGCCCTGGCGAGGGCTCGATGCCCCGGGACCGGAGCGAGGTGCAGCGGGTGTAGAGGTCCGCTAGCACCTGCGCTTCCAAATCCCAAGGCGGGGTGCCCGCCAGGGCACACGCCGCCTCCTGCCCGACGGTGCGATACGCCCGAGCGGCCCTGTTTGCCATTACTCGTTGCGCACCAAGCAAGACCGCCCGGTTGTCACGTGACAGCGTATCGCACCATATGGGTGCGCCGTAGAGGGCCATAGATCGAATGACCCCCGTGTACAACCGGCGACACCCAACATCTGGGCCCCCGACATTTGGCAGCAGCCTTCCGAGAGCGGCTGCGGCGGCTTGCAGCCTTGGAGCCAGCCGCTTGAAGTGCTCCCGGAAGGTGAACCGCCCGTCGAGGACCAGGCCCAGATATTTCATCGTGCCCGACAGTGGGATTTGTGTGTCCTCCACCGTCAGGCACGAGTCGGGCAGGGGCCGGCGGCTCCGGGGACCGCGCAGAAAGATAGCTTCGGTCTTCCCCAGAGCCACCTCCAATCCGAGCATGCGGATGCGACCCACGACTAACTGGACGCCGCAGGTCGCAAGCCGCATGCATTCCCCGGGGTCTGCACCCCGGGACAAAACGAGTGTGTCGTCCGCGTAGCAGACGACCTGCATGCCGGGGTATAGGGCCCCTCTGAGGGCCCAGTCGTAGCCGATGTTCCACAGGAGAGGTCCTAAGACTGACCCCTGCGGAACACCGCGCCCCGTTGCGTGGCTCTGCAGGCCGTTCTGCCCCGCGAACACAATACTTCGGCCGGTCAGGTAGTCCGCCACGACTCGCTGCAAGTAGAGCGGCACTCCGTGATATTGGAGCGCCGCCTCGATGCACTGATGCGGCAGCGAGTTGAAGGCGTTGGCGATGTCAAGTGAGACAGCCAACGCCATTCCCCCCCGTGCCGCCGCATCCGCGGCGAACCCCCTGACCAGCTTCATGGCGTCCAACGTGGACCGCCTCGCCCTGAAGCCGAATTGATGGTCCGACAGATTCGGACCCGTCCGGTCTAAGTGCCGGACGATGCGGGCAGCGATGACGCGCTCGAAGAGCTTGCCCGCCTCGTCCAGCAACACAATTGGTCGGTATCCGGACGGCGAATCCGCCGGACGCCCCTCTTTTCGTAGGAGGACCAGTCTGCCCATTTTCCAGACTTGCGGGAATCTGCCCAACTCAAGGCACGAGTTGAGCAGACCCCGCAGACGGTCCTCGAGGGGTCCCAGGGCCAGTGCCAGCGCTTGTGCCGGCACGCCGTCGGGCCCTGGGGCGGTCTTCTTTGGGCGAAGGCGGCTTATGGACGCCTCCAATTCACCTTCAGTGATTTCCTCCGGTGGCTCTGGCGAAGGTTGCGTGACGCCTGCCACCGGAGGAACGAAATCTGTCCCTGCTGGGAACAGGGACGAGACGACGGTTCGGAGCAGCTGGGGCTCCATGGTCTCCGTGATCGGAGGCGCCGCGGCCCGGAGCTTGTTCCGGGCCATGAGATACGGTCGCCCCCACGGATCCCTGTCGAGAGCCTCCAGCATCTCCTGCCACCCTGCTGCTTTTGCTTGCAGGATGGCGACACGGAGATTGCTCCTCGCCGTACTCCAGGCCCTGTAGAGGAGGGCCTCAGTCGTCTCGTCCCTTACGCCGCGACGGGCGTGCCTGGAGCGGTGGTGCGTGTATGCACGATTCGCCGCCAGACACGCCTCGCGAAGAGCTGCTATCTCCGACGACCACCAGTACACCGACTCGCGATTTGGCCGCCTCCCGACGCGGGGCATCGCCGCATCACAAATTGTTGCGAGTATGCGGCGAAACTGTTCTGCCCCGTCGTCAACGGAGCGGCCCGTCGCTGGCATGCACCAGTCGGCGACGATGGCCGCCTCGACCAGCAGCTCTCGGTCCATCTTCTTGAGGGCCCATCGTGGGGCCCCGGGGCTCGTGATGCGCTGAGCCCCAGAACCTCCAGGAGCGGAGACGCTGAATCGGATGTATTTGTGGTCCGACAGCGTCTCGGCCTCCTCGACGTGCCAATCAGCGACGCGCCCCGCGATAGAAGGGGCGCAGAAAGACACGTCGACAATGGACCCTCCGTTGTGACGCACACAAGTTTGGACCCGGCCCCGATTGAGTAGGGCCAGGTCGAGCCCTAGGGCCCACTCCTCCACCAACTCGCCGCGCCGGTCTGTCCTCGGCTCTCCCCACGCAGTACTTTTTGCGTTGAGGTCGCCGAGTAGAATGACCGGCCGCGGTGCCTGCGACCGAACAAGGGCCTCGAGATCGGCCATGAAGGATTCGAAGTCGGCGAGGCCCCTGTTCGGGGAGAAGTAGGCCCCTACTATGGCGTAAGGGCCCCAGTGCGCCACAACGTACCCGGCGCCCCTACGGATGGTGTGTAGGGGCTGCGAACCGGGTCCCGTCGCGCTAACGACGACGACGGAGCCGTTGAGATCCCCCGCCCAATTTGTTCGCGGGGGGACGAAATACGGCTCCGCCATCACGGCGACGTCGATCGACCACTGCGCCAGCGTCTGCAAGAAGAGATCCTGAGCACCGGCGCAGTGGTTGAGGTTCCCCTGGAGGAAGAGATGTGGACGGACTTGGTCCATTAGGCTTCCATCATCTCCTCCTCGCAGGGTTGAGCCTGCGCTCTAGCTGGAGCGGCGGGCACTTTTGTTGGTGCCAGCCGCTTTGTGAGAGCCGGGGGAGCACATCCCCGGCTACCCATCTGATGCTGGGCATTGCGGCCCAGCTCAGCGCAAATAGCGCATTTTGGCGGCGCCGAGCAAGCTGCCGCCTTGTGGCCAGGCTCGCCGCAGCGGTAGCAGAGGCCGCTGCGGTCTGTCGGGCAGGCGCACACAGGCCTGGTGTGCCCCAGCATAAGGCACCGGTAACACTTCATGGGCCGTGCCTTAAGTTGCACGACCCGCGCCGAGCTCCAGCCCACCAGGAACTTTTGTTTGCCCCTGGTGACAATAAGCTGGGCCGCCGTGAGGGGGCACTTCACGATGGCAGTGAAGGTGCCCCCCGGCCCAATTCGTAGCTCCCCCACTTTGATGGAGCTAGAGGCGCACTTGCCCTGGCGGGCGACAGCCTCGAGGATCTCCTGTTGGGTGACGGAGTCATCCAGGTTAGTTACCCGGAGCTCCGCACACTTGATGGGTCGGGAGACCCTCACGTCCTCTTTGTATACTTCCCGCAACTTCTCGGCCATTGAGTCTGCCGCCTCATGGCTCACGTGGCGGGGAAGCTCTAATACCCGCGCGCCAGTTTGCGACCTCCGTATAAGGATGGGGTCGACTGACATGTCGATCCCCATCTTGGGCAAGTCTACCGCTTCGCGCGCCTGGGCCAGGATTTTGGCGTACGTAACCCCTCGCTTTTCTGCCTCCGCGTCTATGGTCAAGACGAGGGCGGCTTTGCGGGCAGCAGCGCGCTGCCTCTGCGCCCTCTTCTTTTGCGTCCTGGACGCGGAGCCCTTCTTCTTAGGGGCTGGCGGCTGTTTGGGTGCCGCCGGCTGGGCCTTCTTGGCCGCCTTCCTCTTGGCCTTTCGGCCGACCACTTTGGCCCAACTGCCGTCGTCCGCCGCTTGTGGCGGTGCAGCCGAAGTTGACGGCTGTGGCGTGGCTGTTTGGGCCGATGCCTGTGGTGCCGCTTTCGAGGCCCACTTCTTCGTCGTCGCCGTACTCGCCGCCGTCGTCGTCGCCGCCGTCTTCTTCTTCGTTTTCGGGGCCTGACCTGCCGTGGACTTTTCCACCGCAGGCCTCTTGACAGGCCCCGAAGACAATGTTGATGAAGGCTTAGGCGCACTGCCTGAAGCCGTTGCCGCCGCGAGTCTTCTGTCCGCCGCCAGGGGCGGACGCAATATTGGCTCCGGTGGGAGCCGGCCTTTAAGGCCATCCAACTTTGCGTCCATCATGGTGCCTACTGACACCATGATGGAACGCTTTAGCTCCTCCAGGTCGAGGGCTGCCGGGGCCATCCGTTTTTGCACGGCCCCGACTTGTCCCCTCAGGTCCTCCAGCTCCTTGCTCAGCCGAGCGTTTTCGGCGAGCAAGCTTTCCAGGGCGGTGGAACTCGTCAGGGCGCGAACACCGCCCTGGATGGTCTCCACCGCATCCTTCAACCGCTTTATGAACCCTCCTTTTATATTCTTGGAGTTGCGAGCGACCTCCAAGATTGAGACGAGTGACCCCTCTATTTGCTCCTTGGCCAAAGAGGGGTTTGCGGGTCTGAGGCCAGAGCTGAGCAGGTCTCTGATTTCTGCTCGAGCCTCCTGCCTCTCCCTCGTCTCCTGCTCGTCTAGTACACACTCCGCTGCGAGCCCTCTATACTGCTCCCTTTTTTGGAGCCCTGTATAGCGCAACCTGAGGGACTGCGTCGACGAAGCGAGTGAGGCCTCGCTTTCGCAGTCAGATGCGGGTTGTGGTCCCGCATCTACGCCTTCCGCTGATTCGTCGCGCTTGCGACGCTTCCTCTTGCTACGCTCCACAGAGCTCTCACGCGACTGGGAGCGGCACGAAGCCGACTCCACCAACTCCATTTTGCTGTCGCGCACAGCAATACGCTCCAGCGAAACTCGCGGCGTGCTTGCACTCGCCTTCTCGACAAGACTCGATCGGGAGACCGACCGAGTCACACGTCCTCCTACAACGTCTTTGGGTTTTTTAAATTCTGAAATATCCATTTAGATTCCCACGAGTATGGGGGATATTTAGGCGTCATTCCCGGGCAGTGCCCCCTGTACCCGGGAAAAGTCTAGCGTAACCCTTCGAGGTGGCGACCGGTACCTCGTCGGGGATACCACTCGGAACTGGACTCCCTCCAGCCATTCATCCTCTCGCCGTGGCAACCAAGCTTAGGATTGGGGGTTTTTTATAGAGGTTTTCCGTCCTCGTGACCCAACCGGTTAAGGTAAGGCCCCCGGGCCGCGTAAGGTCCACCCTGACCCTCGCTGCGGCTTACGGGTCGGCCGGCGGTGGTCTTAGTAAGACCGTGTCCGAAGGCAGTGTGAGTGCACATCGGACCCGCCACCCTCTTCCTACCCCCGCCCGCCGCCGCTACCCGGAATACGTCCAGGACGCCGGCGGGCTGCGGTCCGGTCAGCAAAAGCCGCCAACCGAACTCGCCCTGCTCCCTTCTACCCGCTCTCCTCTAAAGAGGAGACATGGGAGAGGGAGCCTCTGCGACCGAAGTCGCCGCCCAAAAGGGCGCACCTTGGTAATTTTTTACAGAGGTTTTCTTCCTCGCGGCCCCCGCCCTTAAAAGGGCAACGGCCCCCGTTCCGACAGTTACTTGCCGGGTTACGGTATAATATGCCCGACCAGCTGTTGACACTGGTCGGGCACACCCGCGACCGCAGTCGCCGACCCACTAGGGTAGGGCCCCACCTAGTAATTTTTTAAGGAGGTTGTCTTCCTCCGTGCGAGATGTTAGCCGGCCCTGACATAATAACAGGAACCGTTGCCCAGGGTGCACCACGGGGAGGTCTCTCAGCACATCAGCACCCCAAACCAAACCTAACCTAACCTAACTAAAATCCAAACCTAACCTAACCTAACTAAAAACCAAACCTAACCTAACCTAACTAAAAACCAAACCAAACCCAACTGAACTAAAAATCAAACTTAACATAACCTAACTAAAAACCAAACCTAACCTTACTAAAAACCAAACCAAACCTAACCTAACTAAAAACCAAACCTAACCTAACCTAACTAAAAATCATAACTAACCTAACCTAACTAAAAACCAAACCTAACCTAACCTAACTAAAAACCAAACCTAACCTAACCTAACTTAAAACCAAACCTAACCTAACCTTACTAAAAACCAAACCTAACCTAACCTAACTAAAAACCAAACCTAACCTAACTAAAAATCAAACCTTTTTTTTTTTTTTTTTTTTTTTTTTGGTAAAGCGGGGGAATCCTCATGGACACCCGCGACCCCGGGGGGAGCCGCGGGTAGTGTCAGACTCTTACTGACTAAACCTGAACCGCTGTGCTACGTCATCCGCGTTTTTTGTGTCGGTGCATGGCAGTGCATGGTACTACTTCATGCACGAAACCTAACCTAACCTAACTAAACACCAAACCTAACCTAACCTAACTAAAAACCAAACCTAACCTAACTTAAAACCTAACCTAACCTAACTAAAATCCAAACCTAACCTAACCTAACTAAAAACCAAACCTAACCTAACCTAACTAAAATCCAAACCTAACCTAACCTAACTAAAAACCAAACCTAACCTAACCTAACTAAAATCCAAACCTAACCTAACCTAACTAAAAACCAAACCTAACCTAACCTAACTAAAAACCAAACCTAACCTAACTAAAAACCAAACCAAACCTAACCTAACTAAAAACCAAACCTAACCTAACCTAACTAAATATCAAAACTAACCTAACCTAACTAAAAACCAAACCTAACCTAACCTAACTTAAAACCAAACCTAACCTAACCTAACTTAAAACCAAACCTAACCTAACCTTACTTTGCCGCTTTAAAAACTAATGCCATGACAATTACCCGAAAACGCGCATACGATAACCCGCGACTCAGCATGGGGGGGATAAACATCGGTATAAAGGACGAAATTAAAATATTAGGGGTTACAATTGACAAAAAACTTACATTTAATAAACACGTCACAAATCAATGTCGGAAAGCAATTGGCATTTACAAAAAACTTGCAAAAGCAGCACGGGCAAGTTGGGGTCTGAGTCCTGAAATAATCAGAACAATATATGTGGCAACGGTGGAACCGATCATCCTGTACGCATCTAGTGCCTGGGCGCCAGCTGCAAGGAAATCGTGCGTCAAAAAACAACTAAACATGGTGCAGCGCGGTTTCGCCTTAAAAATTTGCAAGGCCTATCGCACGGTGTCACTGCACGCAGCACTGCTGTTAGCTGGGCTTATTCCCCTTGACCTTCGTGTACAAGAAGTAGATTCTTTATACAGGGTCAAGAGGGGGGCGCCTCTGCCTGGGTTGGGAGACAGGGAAATCGAGCAAATGGCATCCGCAATCGAAGCACCCCATCCCGCCTCGCAGACTGATCTCCAGTTCACAAACCTGGTAGACGAGGATCAACTAAAAGATAACTCTGACTACTCGGTCAAAATCTACACGGACAGCAGCAAGTTGGATGGAAAGGTGGGAGCGGCACTGGCCATTTGGATAGATGGGGCCGAAACCAGACCAGTTAAACTTGGCCTGCCGTCATACTGCACCGTTTACCAGGCGGAGCTGCTGGCAATCTGTGAGGCAACGAGGAAAATCCTGAGAACAAATGCGGACACTTTCGGGGTTTACAGTGACTCTATGTCAGCCCTTCAGACGCTAACTAACCTCGACTCCCTCCACCCGCTGGCGGTAGAAGCCAGGAGAAATTTAAGAGAGGCTTCTCTCCAAGGTAAGTCAACAGCGCTATTCTGGATAAAGGCACACGCGGGTTTGGAGGGTAACGAGAGGGCAGACCAGCTGGCAAAAGAGGCCGCTTTGAATTCCAAGGACCAACCAACATACGACCTGTGCCCAACATCATTCGTGAAGCGACAACTGCGATTAGAATCCATACGCGAATGGGACATAAGGTATCAGACGGGCGAGATCGCTAAGACAACTAAACTCTTTTTCCCCTCGGCGATAGAGGCATATGGAGCGGTGCGCAGGATGGCAACAACGTTCCTAAGTACACAAATACTGACGGGACATGGTGGGTTCGCTGAATATCTGCACCGTTTTAAATGCAAAATGAGCCCATCATGCAAATGCGACTCGAGCGTAGAGGAGACCGTCTTACACATAGTGACAGAATGCCCATTCTATGGCCGGCAGAGATTCGAGCTCGAACAAAAAATCAATATTAAAGTAACAAAGCAAAATTTACCGACACTGATGAAGGCAAAATCGAATACCGATTTTATAAAATATTTGAATTACATAACAAAACAGGCAAATACAAACAATAAGTAATAAAAGTATGGTGACATAATATTTAAAGATATTACTGTTTACCATACAATGGTAACATGGGAGTATAAATAAGCATAAGTAGATATGTTTAAAATAAAATATAGACGTTGTTAAAAATGTAAGTCTTGTAATTAAGATGTAATCTATGATTAGAATGTAAGGCGTAAAAATGTAAGCAAATAGGTATAAATATAAAGTAATTAGATGAATTAAATATAATCGACGAATAAAAATATTTATTAGTACCTAAGTCTAGATTATGAAAAACTGTAAAATAAAGAAAAACCATTCAGTGTCAATTATTTACCCTACACTAAGACACAGCAGCAACATAACAATATTAGAGATAGATAGTCTGTAGATATAATAGGCGGGCATCCCACCCGTAACAGAGAACACTAGATGAAGTATGAATGAGTAGTATGCAGAATGAAAGTGCGAGCGGAATAAATGATAGAACTGGAATGAAAAAGGCTCAACGATAGAAATAGGCTCCGATAAAGTTGGAGGTTACCGTATTATAAAAAAAAAAAAAAAAAAAAAAAAACCTAACCTTACTAAAAACCAAACCTAACCTAACCTAACTAAAAACCAAACCTAACGTAACCTAACTAAAAATCAAACCTAACCTAACCTAACTAAAAACCAAACCTAACCTAACCTAACTAAAATCCAAACCTAACCTAACCTAACTAAAAACCGAACCTAACCTAACCTAACTAAAATCCAAACCTAACCTAACCTAACTAAAAACCAAACCTAACCTAACTAAAAATCAAACCTAACCTAACCTAACTAAACACCAAACCTAACCTAACCTAACTAAAAATGAACGAAATGGACGAAATAAACGAAATTAACGAAAATAACAAAATTAACGAAATCAACGAAATGAAAAGGATTTTTTTTATTTACTTATTATTTAAACCCCTAAAATAATATTCAAGAAGTGCAAAATAAGGGAGCGAAATTCAAACTTCCAAAACGTGCCACCATTAGTCGAACGAAATGTGACGTCATCTGACACGATATAGTATTCATCAGCGTTGAAACTCATACTGTTTTACACACGTTTTACAATTTTTTTTTGACTTCTTCCATGGTTTTAAAGTTATTAAAACTGTAAATATTACGAAGTAACTGAAAAGTCCACAGGAAACACTAAGGAAAACACCCACTGGACGTGTCATGTGACGTCACACAAAGCGCGCGTAAAATGGCAGCGTTTAAACTGTTTATTTTTTTTTTAATTTTAAATTTCCTTTTTAAAAATATCTAGAGTATTTTGAAGCCCATTAATATTTTTTTCTACGTTATAAAATAGTAAACTATAAATTTAAGACAAAAAAGAAAAACATGAATATTCCCTATTATATTAATCATGCTCTTACTCGGGCTTTCATTATCAAATCAAAGCTTCAATATGAATTTCTGAACGAAATATAAATTAAGTTTCGAGACACTAAATTAAAGTTCGGAGTATAATTAATTTCCATTCTACACGGCATGGTACCATATAATTATTAGTAAGGAAACCACTTAATTAAAACTTAATTAAGTGAGCGTTACAAATGTATATTAAATTCTTCTTGATACCTTCAAATATATTTCGTGTTCTTAGCTACAATTTCTTCTTTGTTTTAGTTTCGAGCATGTTCAATCTAACTGGTTCAGCAGCTATTTAGATCAATTTCTAATTAACCGAAGCTAATAATAAGCTATGACCTTTTTTTTAATTTTCTACAACTTTCACACAGCGCCATCTTATCTCAAACTGAGCAAAGCTTGTGTTATGAGAACTAGACGACTGATAAACATACTTATATACTTCTAAATAAATACATATTATAGATAAATTACACCCAGACACAGAACAAATGATCGTGCTTATCACGCAATAATTTGTCCTGGGTAGGGATCGAACCCACGACGTCCGGTCCAATTACAAAGATGCGCGACAAGTAGCGGATTCGATCCCCGCGTAGGACAAGAATTTGTGCGTTTCACAAATGCACTCAGACTCATAACAATGAGTCTGAGTGTTCTAATGTCTGTGAAACCCTCGCATTACAAGGATAAGATTCCTCAGTGTGGGAGTCGTTTTTATAAAACAAAAATAAAGATTAGTGGCAATCGCAACAGACAAATATAAACGACAAACCAGTTTTCAGGCAAATAAATGTACGCGCTTAAAAATAAAGTTTCACGTAACAATGCAACGTCAAATGTATTTATTTGCATTTACAATTTAATTAAATTTCTCTACTAAGCGGAAATTCACAACACAATTCACTGAGCTAAAACTGCGAATGCACGAACAATTTACTTCAGCTTTGTAAATAGGAAATAATCGCTTAAACTGTATGAAACTGTGTGTTTGCTCATTTACTGGTTAGACTACCAAACGGTGCGCTTTGCTACAGATATTAATAGCTTCATTCAGAGCCATTTGATTTGGGATTGTTGTGTAAACTTGACCAGGAATATGCAAATGTTTGGTGCGTTTATGAACCAGTTAGCTAATCAAAGGATGTTGATTGAAAACTTCTTTCAGTGACTTGATTCTATTACGCAGTGTGTGTTCTAAAGGCTTAAGGAGACGATGAATCATGTTTAATTTAATTTAACCTGAATAAAAAACAAATTGTACAAGTGGGTTGGAATGTTTTGTTTTACTAAAAATAATTTATGAAGAATTGTTTTGGTGTTTATTTATTTTTAATAATCTTTAAATAATTCCAACTAACATGTAATAATTTAAATTGGAACATCGTATTCAATTGGTAGTATCATCTGCTTAATAATTGTAGTATGCTTTTTTGAAGTTTTCGAAGATACGCGCCCATGTGCTATTGTTATTAAAGGAACTGACTGGTAGACTATTATTATACCTTTAAGATTTTCAAATCCTTTGTATTCACTTAAAATAGCTTAAATCACGAAAGCACATATTCATAGATCAAATAATCTCAGTACTCCAATTATTTCATCAACTTAAGTCCGCTTTATACAGAATAGTTGAAAACTTTCCATTGTACTGAACTACATTGTTCTAAACTTTAACACGTATTTTCAGAGTCGGCTATTAAATAAGTTTGTTTTATACTTCAATTTTAGCTGAAAACGATAGGAATAAAAACGTTTTAAAGACGCCTTCAAAAACTTAAAGAATTGTTTAAAAAGGAAATCGAATAGTTAGTTAGTTGTCTAAAATAAATCAATCAAACAAGCAAATCTCACTAGCCTTTCTAAGCTATTTTGGGTCAGGGTTCAGTTTTACCGGATTCGGTAAAATAAAATGGTTTATTGTTAAGCCTCTGTATTACACAAAGCTTGATATATAGAAAATATCGCACCTTTTTCAAGTAATGTTGCGGTTTATTTTGTGTCACACGAGATATTTGGGTCAATTCTGAATAATTTGGAGACATGTGTCGCTTCATCCACTTCATACGTGGTTAGGATATCAGTCTTCTTTTTTACCAAGAAAAAGTTAAAAACCTTGTTCATTTTTCTGCGCAGTCGTAGTTTTCTTAAGTGACCGGACGTTTCCGCTATGCGGATTGTTTGCTTAGGTGTATAAAGTAATACACTTATTTAATGCCAATATAAAACAGTATTCTGTTTGACTTTTACATGTAGATAGTCAAATCAGATCAAGAAGATTGTAGTCTCAAACAAATTTGTGTTTGGTTCAAATAACTGTCTTGTGTGTTTGGTCATCTCCAGGGACCTTACAAAGTTATTTATACTAACACAACATCAGAATTACGAAAACTTCGATACGTCATATTTGCTTAACCCGATTAAGTAACTTCCTGATAACCAGACCGGGTTATCAGGAAGTTAGACAAAGAGTGACCCGAAGCCGGGTATAACCGTTAACATCCGGCCTCTCAATATCCGGGTTCAGTTCGTTGTTGACCGTACACGATGTTGTGTTTTGTTTTTCAATTTTGTTCTATGGTATTTTTCTTTTTGATGTCAATGAAACTGTTTCTGGAAAAGATGAAAATAATTATATTATTTTATGCGTTTTATAACGGTTTGCGCTACGTCTAATCAAATAAGTATTTAATACCAACCGAAAAAAAATGCTGTAGGTATAATATAGACTAATAAATAAATAAATAAAGTCATTTACGCTATCAAATGAGACTAGAGTCGTTTCCTTTTCTTTTTCACTCACTATGTTGAATAAAGCCCATACGAAAAACCTTGTTTTAATTCAAGTGCGCGAACTTTTCATAAATATGCATTACTCTCTCTCACTAAACGCTTTTTAGAGGCGTCAGGCGACTAAATTGTGTCAAATTAAAAACCTTCCTACCTTAATTACTTTGAAATTTTAATTTTAGTGTTATGTCACGTCATTCTCTATTATATGAACATTCATAAAACAGTTTCATCACTCACTAGCACGTTTCGACGGATAAGTTTTTATAACATAGTTATTATTATTTTATTACAACTCCTTTATTCATGTCAAAACTTTATATAGTCATTGCATGCGTATACGAACTTCTATGACTACGAAATAACAATAATGCCCGGACCGATTTCGGTCACGGCGGCAAGTGTTACTATGACACCAGCCGGCTACGCGGGACATATTATAGTGCACATTCGGGTGCACAAACACAGGTGCACTCGCTATTCCTTTACTCTTATAACCCGACGGGACGGCAATCCGACACGACCGGAGAGAGATCAGGCACACGAAAGCTGTGATATTTATTTCTAAAAAACGGGCGCCGTGGGGATCAAACTCAAGACCTTTAACTTGGCAGTCCTACGGTCGTATCTCTAATATCACACCTTCAAAATAATCAACGAAAAACAACCATCAGATTGTATGGTCGTTGCTCTATGATTTGAATTAGCAGTTTTGGTTACACAGGACTAGCGCTGTTTTGCTTAAAAGACATTAACAATCTACCACAGTGGCAACAAAAAAAATATAATTCCAATTTAGCACACAATACACGTAACTAACTGTAACTGTCGTCATTTCCATTGGTCAGGAGAAAATCAGCTTCACAGTGTAATTTCAAAGGATTGCCGTTTGCTGATCTGTCCGTGTGATTGGATCGGTCAAGGCGTAAGTTCCCGATCTCCTAATGTATCATTTCCCAGGAGACAGTTTGTGAACGTTTCATGTGTCTGCGGTTTTTGTAAACTGACCATTTCCCATTTTATTGAAGCTTTTATACATTTTGCTTGTTTTGCCACATACTCTTGGTTTATTTTTGTTCTGAGGATTATTTAACGGTTGCTGAGGATATGCGCTTGATAAAACTTTATTGACTTTAAAAAAAAAAATAGAAAAAAAAATGTGACTGTTTCCGATGCAACTGATACAGGGGTAGACGTGAATGCAAAATATGGCTATCGTTTACTTGCAGATTACTTCAGATTTCAGTCTGAAATTCAGTATTTCACTTATAATTCCTATTTATATTGTTGTGTCTTAGGATTGTTATGAATGTTCAGTGTACACATAACTGAAGTTGCATGAACACTAGGTTGGAATCGAACTTATCGAACCCTGCAAGCGTATTAGT
>CALNXA010000018.1:0-64001 GCA_941860345.1 Chrysodeixis includens
ACAACACCCACAAACAAATGTACTAGGACATCAGAAAAAACAAAAGGCTCGAAACGGAAAGTGGTTTCAGTTTGCAAATGACAGTTCCCGAGCTGCCGAGTACGTATCCATATAATGTGGGCCATCCTTCGCACCACAATCCAATTTAAGGTCGCCACCCAACTAAATACCCGTTTAACCAACTATGTTATACATTTAAGGTATGTGGCCTGTCCGTTTCTACTTAAGGTACCATTTATTTTTAAACACCCTCGGATCTGAGAGAATGTTTATTAGGTAACGCAAATGTTTGCGGTAGAGAACTGGGCTTTCTGAACTAAGTGTTTTCGGTTCGATACGCGTTGGGATAAATATTTGTGTGGGTCGTGGAAAACGAATTTTATTCGGGTGAGTAAGTTCTATTTTAAAGTAATGGAACAAAATCAATGTTTTAATAATATAACTTTTTTACCGTATTGGTCGATTTTAATTGTTTTAGCAGGCAGATACTGTGAAACTTTAAACAGGTGTATTACTCTAAAATCACGCTATCTTCTATTACTTACATCGTTTAACCGCCAAAATGGTTTCTCACATGTCGAACAACTGATTGAGACAACGGGGAGGGTGGTCACCTTGGGAAATGTGACGTCATCGATACGCTAACAAACCTCGTTTGAGGACGTGCAATGAGCTTAGACTCAGTCATTACTGCGAGCCTGGTACTTTGGCGTACTTAGTACGTAACTGTTATGAGATTCAGGAGCAAAAAGCAAGGCGAAATATGTATGACATGTTTACTTATAAATGGTTTCCGTTTTCTATATTCTGTCTACAGTTCTTATTAATGAATATCGATATCGGTTCAAATTATAAGACTATTGCAAGTTGGAACAGTTCAAATTTACTTGGGATCTGGCGGGGCCCTCCTTGCACAGAGTTTAAGAAAGAGGAGGGTGCCTCATACAGGATGCCAGTGGTAAACAAGAGGACATATCACACAGGTATTTGCTTCATGGGGTCTATCTTCTTTTTACTTCGAGACCCTGGTTGTGCCTTTGAACTTAGTCAAAAGTTTCTTAATAAAGATTAATATTATACCCGTTAATTACATCATCATTTGTTATTAATGTAACGATTAAAAAAAGTTTATTTTGAGTCAATTGTTTTTATTTTCATCCACATTAGTGTAAAAGTTATATGTAGAGCAAATTTAACTATCACTCTGTATAATATTAATAAATTTGCCATTATAACGTAATTTTATAATAATTTATTTCAATGTCCAATCAAAATGATAATTATTTACTTTAGCAGCAAAACGTCAACACAAAATAATGAACAATGACAATTATATTATAACACGCAACAGAGGCTCTACCACTATCGCTTAAAGTAATATTATTGTGAGTGTGGGAGCGAGATAGCGCACTACATAGCGTAGAGCGGCGTCTCTCTCTCACATTCGCAATAATATTACTTTAAACGTTGGTAGTAGGGCTTTCGGACAGTGAACCACAACGAGAGTTAATTTATTGAATCACGCTGAGATAACTCTATTACTAATGTAGTATAATTATATGTATGCTGATTAATATTACTAATTAATGGTCGCCTTTGGTTAACTGGAGGTACTTGTATCTTTGCGATGTCTAGGTATTTGACCTGATTTCCATTTACATAGATAACATTTAAGATTGGTTATTGGAAGCATCCTTCATGGTGCAGGAAATAAGTAAATTACAACTTCAAACGTAACATGCCTAATGGTTGTAAATAGCGGAGAGTATTATTTAATAAATATAAGTAATGTTTTCAATTATTAGGTTAAGGAACTCTACTTTCTTGACGGATAGTTTTAGATACAAAGTTTACAAATATTTCAGACATATACAACCTACATATCAATAGTGCCAATAACTCCCTTATAAAGTACTCACAGTACAATCGATTATCAGCGATCTAATTTTTGTCACTCTATTCGCTCGATGCAGGCTTTTGTTATGTAAATCTGAGCTCCATTTGGCCCGGGAGGCCGTCCATAGCATGATTAAATAGCCCAATTTTGATCGATTGACTGGCTTGTGTTGGACTTATCACGATTGCCTCTCTCGATGGGATAAACCCAGGGTTAGTCCTGATGATGTTGTTGTTGAATTAATTAAAAATGGTAAAATTATAGCGCATCTAAATCAAAGTGCCATTAAGCACAGCATGACAAGAATATGTATTTAGACACGGTTGGTCTAAACCTTTGAGCATCAACTGACGGATAAAAGTGTAAAAAAATCGAAAATTTGTCTGGATACCAGTTATAAATTGGATGACTGGAAACGTCATTTCTTTTTAAGTAGTTGTTATGTAGGTATTTGTGAAGTCTCTATTTTTAGGCGTAATATACGATGTACTAGGTATATATTATATAACGTTCCCTGTACAACATTTTCTTCAATCGGTCTCGAAAAGAGAGACTAAAAATAAATTATTTTAATCATAAATATATATTATTAAAAAAACGTGTAGCGCTGACCCCAAGTAAAACAGGATGACAGCAGGAAGATAATGATGATGATATACTATTCAAAAACAATAACTAACAACCTCCAACGATAAAGCTGCAACCCTTAATAGTTTGCTCTATCTCAATTGCTCTCTCAATTGCTCTATCTCAACAGTGAAGCAGAATCTTCACCAAAGACACGAGAAGAAACACATCGTTACTACCGTTTTCCCATGAACACGACGCCGAACAATCTTTGCTAGTCATACGTCACGTGCTACAGTTGCCAACACTCGTTGTTATGTAAATAGGATCGCCCGTCCCCGAATGCCGACGATCCCTGATTCCGATAAACGATTGAACTTTGCATTTGAACTCTGAGAATAAAAATCACTCGTCTGTGGACCCTGTTTAGGATTCCTTCCAGGTCTTAGGATCGGCGGCAATAGGAACCCTAGATAGGTGTTCAATTGTTATGGATAATACTTCGAAAGTTGGTAACTATGGGATTTAGACCGTGATTTCTGATTTCACAAAAAAAAAAAACGTGAATCTGAGTATTATGCGTCGGATTAAAGTGTGTTGATATTTTTTTTTAATTATTATTGATTGCAAAAACTGCACGGTTCGTTTTTCCTTTTTTTGCTGTCTTTAATATTTTATCCGGAATTTTTACTTCAAAACCTCGGGATCCTGAAACCAACATTTGGAACATCTAAGAATAACTTTTGCTGATTTTCCAATATTTTAGTACTGATAATATTTTACGTAGGTAATACATTTATCCCAGCTGTGTGGGTATATCCTGGCAGTCCAGAGCCACACGTACATTTCACGCGCGCACAAGAGATCAATCATAGTAATGGAGGCATAGACTTGGATGGATTGCTCGTTGGTGATAGTTATCTAACATATGGAAGTCAAATTTACAGTCAAAGTGTTATTACTTTTGAGTTTTAATAGTGTGAGGTTTGCGTCAAAAGTCCCAGAAAGTCATCTTAAAAGAAGTAATGCAATTCGTGCTAGACTTTTTTATATGTTTATTTTTTGTTGAACTGCCAAAATATTTTTAATTTCCTCAAATCTAAGTAATATAGCTTCGTACTGGATATAAGAATTATCTGTCGGTTTCGGTCCTTAAAGAAACCAGTGTCCTTCCGTTTCCAATTTTATTAGTCTAGTATGCTTACTGGAAACCTTTAAAAGTACTTCATAGATTTGAGATAGGTATTACCTATGAAAATGAAAATACTCTCAAATCAATCCGTTCAAACCTTAACCTAGTAGTTATGAGAACAATCGCCTGTTAAATCGCCTTTTGGCTCCCAATTTGAAGTTCCATATTATGCACAATTTATTAACACTTGGCACATCGCTATTGTTAAACTTAGTAGTAGTAGTTATGACTTTATAACTTAATACCAATGTCTTTGATGTCGTCTCTATCAATATTCCACATAAGAACAAATATAACTCCCTGAAAAAAAAATCCACCAGTAAACCTAACTCTACACTATACTTCAAAAGTAATTTTATACACAGAATAGTGAAATTGCGGCGTGTTGGATGAGCCAAAATTAGGTAAAATAAGTATTGTCCAGCCGTCGATGAGATAGGTCGATAATGTAACCAGTCAAAATTTCACGCTGCACGAAACGAATGGCAGACAATAAAAAAGACCTACTCAGCAGTGAGAGTAGTGCCAGTGACGAGAGCCTTCAAATTCATAAGCCCTATTGTTTCAAATTTCCGCACCAACGAACTGAGGTCAAAATCTTTGTCCCAAAAACAAGGTCAACAAATACAGCCATCCTTCTTAATATCGTGTACTTTTATCTAGTTATTCAGCGGCGTCTCATTTCTCACGTTTACGCAACACCAACTGGCGTTGTTATGTAAATCGCAGGTCGAGTTCCCCGCTGTAGCGCGATTATATCGCGGCTCTGATTGACAATCGCCCGAGTTTGCGTCTTAACTGGGTCCGAATATAAAGTGACAGTGATTGGGCCCTGTTAAATAGAAAGGGTACAATGTAATATGTGTATACAGGGCGATGTGATCGTAAGCCTTCCTGTAAACATTTGCGGCATATTGTTTTAACATGTAAGCCCGGGTTTTGCTTCAAAATGGGCTCTACCGCCGCTCCGGAGTACAGTTGACATCGTAAAGGCATTGTTTTATGCTTGCTTTGAAGATAGATTAAATGGATGTAGGGGAGGAACTAAGATATGGAATATGACAGGAAGCCTTTTGTTGAACTAAAATGAGTCGGAAGACAGTTTTCCAAGTATGATGAAATTCATGTTTCATTGGCTACCTGGGAAAACTTTATTGTATAAAAATACTACGAAGATTTAAAATAATAGTATTTCTTATCATAATATCATGTGTTACAAATTCTTAGCTATATTGATTCTAAGGGCTACACCAACGTCAAAACATACCTAGCCACTGTTTTCAAATTTAAAAAAATAAAAAAGTATTTTCTACCAAAATCCTTAAACCAATTCATAAAACATGTGTCTTTCTTCGAACACTTGCGAAAATAATAAAACAACTGCATTGCGAAGTCTATAAACCAGTTAGCAAACCAGATGCCGCTACCCCGTCGTTGAAGTACCTACACACCTAAACATTGTCTGTCTACGAACTATTCGTTTTGGAAATAGTCCGCTGTAAAACATCTCGCGCAAAAGCATATTTACATAACGCGTGTAAATAGCTAACATACTCTATGCCAAATATGTGGCAAATTAAATATTTGTTGCGCGACACCACTTCATGTAATCGATTGAGTGTCATGAGGATTAAATTTAACAGCGTGGCTTGTTTTGTGAACTTCATGGCCATTTTCCTGCCTGGTTTAATTGTCTAATGGTTTTCTGACTGAAAAAAAATGAGCAAGGATAGTAATTATTAACTGAGTCGAGAGGTAAAACAAACTACCTATGTAAAGGCCTGTTGGTCTAGTGGTTAGTGGACGTGACTGCTGTAACAGAGGTAGTTTGCTTGATTCCCACTTAGGACAAATATTTCTGTGATGAACACGATCATTTGATCTGTGTCTGGGTGTTATTTAGGTATCTATAATTTTTATGTATTTAGAAGTATATAAGTATGTATATCAGTTATCTAGTACTCTTAATAAAGCTTTATTTAGTTTGAGACTAGATAGCGTTGTGTAAAGCCGAAACAGCTAGACGGATTCTCTTGAAATTTTGTATATGCATTCAGTAAGTCTGAAAATCGGCTAACAGATATTTTTCATCCCTACTTTCCTTTTTCGCAAACAAAGTAGCGGGCAACAGCTAGTATGTATAAAATTCATTGTGCAAAATTACAGCCTTGAAGTAAAATGATTACCTGACAGAAAGCGGAGAATTACTTAGGTTTAGAATCGCAAAGTGACGTCATAAATGTCATAATAATACTCAGACAACACACGTTGGAAATTGTAACAATTCTCTTCATTCCCAAGATCAAAGGACTCGGTTCGTTCCCCTTATTGTTAATGTTTCAAGATAATTCGAATTCGTAAAAATACAAACTTCTTACAGTAGAACGTTTTAATTTTCATAAAGGTTTTCGTCCTAACTTGTGTATTTTATTTCTTAAAAAAAATTGTGCTATTCTACTTACGTGGGATAAGTTTTACTGTCAGAATCTTGTATTAAAAAAATATTTCACTTTACTTTTGGACGTAATTGAGGAGTAAGTAAAAGTTTCATTAAAAAATCTTGCAGAAAATTGCGTTCATTTTCTGAGCGGTTAACGTACAGATATTAAATACACCAATAATAATTGAGTAAAATATACTACAATAGTATATCCTTAGTAATATTGTAAATGGAAAAGATACCTCTGTTGACCCGCTTTTTTCGGGGAAATCTATTAGAATCTTTTGTTTTGTATGGAAAAAGCTGACATTCCATAAAAGGCCAAAGGCTACTATTTGCCACCATAACTGACATCCACATAGCTAGAGCCGCGGGCAACAGATATTTTCTAATATCTATGACTGTTTTATTACGACAATATATTCTCTTTGTTATGTTATATATATGCATATAGGTATATATATTTACATATATGTATATGTAACCAAAGAACTGCTTTCATAGTCTTCATAATGAAATAAAATTCATTTTATATAAATAATTATCTGCAAAGGAGAAAGGTTATTAAATATACATATTTTATAGTCTTGCGAAGGCTGCATGTTGTCTGAAGTTCAGAGTATATTCTGCCAAAACCCATGGGAAAATTCACGTCACATGTATCTTGTGGCAACGAGGAAATTGCTTCACTTCTCATGCAAAAAGTGATGTGACATGCCTCAAAATTTATCGATAAAACAATGTAATACGACGCACCAGTGGGTAACGGTAAAGGAAATGAAAAAAAAAGAAGAGAAAGTCTCAAAATCGTGCAGAATTTAATCACACACAGCGTTATAGATTTCATTTAACAACAAACTTAGAAACGATTCCAAATATTTGCACAATTTTCGAATTGATTACTCAAAACGTACTTATTAGAAGATAGCCGCTCTCAAATTTAATTATTCAACAATAATTTCACCGCAGCGATCGGTGAGTGATCAAGCCTACCCTTTATGAAATGTAATGAGAAATTTTACTAAAGAGTGAGGGTTTTGAATTAACTAATGCCTCCTTTATACTCGGATTAAATATCAACCAATTTTCCTGGATGAAAATGATCTCTATTGTATGAAGATAAACAATGAACTGTAGATGCTAGGTCTGAGATATGGCCTGACCTTGAAAGGGCCTTTTTAAATTAATTTATCATGCGTAAAGGCTGTTTTAGTTAAATGGCGACCGTAATAATTAAAGGCCGTGAATGTAGAAGTTAACGAGTGTAAAACGGCAAGGAATTGGATAAGGTGACAAGTTAAAGTTTATAATTTTTCTCAAAAATGTATTTGTGATGTTTTATGGGGCGATCATGTTATTAATTGATCTTGATTTGTTAGATATTACTCATAGAAACAGGTTAACAGAGATACTTAGCCATCGGTTTAAACTAACTAATGAGCTTGCAAAATAAATTAATTGTTAACAACCTGTGTATTTGTTAATTAATTATAGGTAGGTAAACAGGATATTTTACATATTTTCGCTCATTTTCCCGGGATTTTGTTCAGAAATATACTAAAAGAGAAATATGTTTACATGGCATGGATTATGGCTTCTCATATTACATTTTCCACGAATCATGCACCATTCAGATGGTTAAAATTTTACGAATATTTTCGATTACTTCAGCCTCAATTTACTTTTAAACATCGCTGCCAGAAAACATTCACTATTTTTTTAATCGATTTCTGTGTATTTACTGTACGAAAAGACTGGACATTACTGGGTATTAAAAAAAGCATATATGTGCGGTGAAATTGAGAAACCTTCTTTTTTGAAGACGGTTAAAAAGATAAACCATGCTGCTCTCGATAACATTTATAGTAGATAGGGCTTCAAAAGGCTGCCCAACTAGAATTAGGCTGGACTTAACTTGGCTGCCACGATATGCTAATTGAACAATGAATTCGTTTATCTCAAGGTTAGTCTCTAAACATCAATTTAAGGCCACGAACAGGATCCTCGAACTATGGGATGTCCATCTTGAAAATTGGAAGGACACAGGGTCGTGACAGGTCGAAGAAAAGGGGGAGAGGATTTACAAAGCAGTGAGACAATTCAGGCTAATCTCAATTACTATAATTGAGATTATAAAAATTACCAAATAAAAAAAGGAGAGTTATAACCTACAATAACTCACGCATTTGTATCAGTGAAACAGACCAGCTGTTGGATACAATACATTGCCAACTTAAAACCGACCATTTGAGCCCATTCCAGTATCAATTTGTGTTTTGGCATTAATTATAAATCGTTAGGCCCAAGGTTTGGCATCTGTTTCACCCAAATTGGGGTCTAGGCTTTCATCGCAATAAGTACAGATAAATGGTGTTTTATTTGACTTAGCTTACTAATGTTTAAACTTCAGTGCTAAAACATTATTGTTAGAAAAAATACTCATAATATGTTAAAATGAAGTCAGTCGAATACCATCTATTTTTACAGGGCTTTTTCCACTATGAAAATGATTTTCCCTGACTAAATTTGTACTCAACTTAATCACTTGAAATACATAACTAACTCTTTTCTCTCTTCCACTTTTCCAAGTAAACCAAAATGATCTCAATCTTCAGCAACATTTTAAACCTTAACACTAAAGTGTATCTTGATATTTATACAAACGTTTTCATTATCCACGAAAGGAAATGCAAATGATAGTGCTGGTCTCAGACTATGTGCAGCCGAATTATTCATTCCGAATACATTCTGTTTGCTAGAAGGCGCTGATTAACCGGCACCTAATTAAGTAACGAACTCCCCTCGACTTGCTAAATAGTCGGCGACTGGATGACGGGACGTGGTGTGAACGTTTAGGCCGAGCGGGGAACGTGAGCTGGACAAGTGACTTGATGATGGATTTTTGAATTTTAATCTTTGTTTGCTTCTGTATCGTCTTTTGTTTTGGCGTTTGAATATCTTCCAGATAAATAGTTGTACAGAAAGATTAGTTGGTACCTATTTGGACCTACATGTCTTTTATTTTTGTTGGGTAAGCTCGCTGTTAGTTAGTTTATTTTCATTAACAGGAGTGGTAGGTATTTAAGATGGTGATTGCCTGCTTCTTACTGTACAATCAATGACAATCATATTATTATTTTATTAGACCAGCACTCTCTCAGTCAAGCAGTCAGGGTCAGCTAAATTCGTACTATATTTAGTTACTCTTTATTCTAGAGTTATTAACGTACTTTTATTGAAATGATCATAGGAGAATAAAAGATAAAATTTAATAAACTCGAAGCAATAAATCTAAAAACTATTATTAATTCTGTACCTCTTTCATTCCACATTTATTGAACAATAAACAAACAACAGACCGTCCAATAGATTCTGTTTTGCTCCGAAGCCACAGACAAACAACTGCAGACGATACAAATAAAGAACAAGACTTAACACAAACAATTATATTTATCGCTGGCTTCTAATAAATCAAATATTGAAATCGAAGCTTTTCAAACATTGGATTTAAATGTTTCAGAGAAGAATAAACGGTGATTCCATGTATCGCGTGCGATTGAAATGCTAATGCTCTATTTTTGTTTTCATTGATTTGTGTATATTGTATTTTTTTACTGATTTAGGTATGGAGTTTGTGACAGTTTAGTTAATTAGAAACCTAATAAATCTTTATCCTACAGTTATCTACACTAATATTATAAAGAGGAAAACTTTGTTTGTTTGTTTGTAATGAATAAGCTCAAAAACTACTGGACCGATTTTAAAAATTCTTTCACCATTCGAAAGTTACATTATCCACGAGTAACATAGACTATATTTTATTTTGGAAAAAATAGGGTTCCGTAAGATATTTGGATTTTTCGTCATAAACAAAATGATAGTTTTCATATTATTTTTGTCTAAGCAGATCTATCGCTACATACGAAAGTCATTGATCACCTCGCTGGTTCTGTGATTTGTAGGCGACTTCAAACTTCTTTAAGAACTTGTCAATATCATCTCGAAATAATGATTGACCAACATAAGTAAAAACCACAATTCTACTTCAAGAGGTCTTCAAGAGTCTTCTTCTTATCGTATGGTTAATTTTCAATCTGGTGTCAGATTTTATGGCATCTGACGTGGCTTAAAGTACTCTTGAATTTTTTTAAGGGGTGCTGATTTCCACATGATATTTTTATGAGAAGTCGTGCTTATCAACCTAGTTATATAGAATTTTGCAATATTTCCAAACTTTCGCGAAAGTCCATACATTGGGGCACCGGAAACGATTCACTATTCGCGACTGTGCAAATTCGTTATCACAGCTATTCTTGTTAAATATATTCAAGTTCTAATTGTGATTATGTTCCACAAACTATGCCAACGTTTTATACGTTTAATATAATATGCTTTGCATACTAGTTATCATATGCATTTTAATAAAATTGTGAGGTTGTAGCCTTTACTACGTATATTAACCTATGTAATAGCATATTAAAGTCAGTATTGTATCAACACTCGTTGTATCATTTACTCCTAAAACCTGCCATCCGTACATGGCGACCGTGACAGTAAAATAAGCGCGGATTCGTATTTACATTCCTTTAACCAAAAACGGAACAAGTGGTGTCATAATGAATTGCACTGATATTAATGTTCTACGCGCAGTCGGCGTGAACAATACTTTAGTGTCTAAAATAAATATAACTTCACCTCAAAATGGGTACTACTAACAGCAAGGAGGAGATTATAGTTCCTCAAAACGCAGCAGGTGGAAATAACATCGCTGATATCAGGCAGCTGGCAGTGCACGCCAGCACTACGAACATCATCTTGATCGTGGTACTTTTTATGATAGTATTGGCGTTTTTGTATGGTGTGTACAAAATATATAGAAATTGTCACCAGCAGTGGATTTCAAACGAGATTAGAAATGACAGACTAAGATATTCTATATGGAGACGTCGAGTTGATGCAGAACCCGAAATACGGGCCCACACGAGGAGTTGCCGAAAAGATACTGAGGACATAGTTTGAACCGTCACTATTTACCTAGAGCTGATGAAGAATAGGGTGATGTTAAATAGTGTGTCATATGTGTCTGTGCGCGAAAATTCTATGCATAGTGTCAGTGCGCGGTCATTTAACAAGTATCTATTAAATATATCGCCAATTCGAAATACGAGTGTAATCGTTTACATATTACGTACGTAATTATATAAATAACATTATAATGGATTAATTTAAGTGAAAAAATTAAGTAAAATAAGTACCGGATGTTTGCTGAATAATACAAGGGTATGTAATTTGATTTTAAGAAGATAATATATTTTCATGCAGAAAAAATAAAAGCTTTGTATGACAATTTATTAGAAAATCAGGAAATATTTAATAAAGATTGGTCCAGATAGGAGGAAAGGTAACATTGTTGTTGTAAAATTAGGAGAAGCTGATAATTTAGTAAAAAAGTATAACCTATTTTTAGAATATTATTCTGAAACTAAACCCACTATAAGTAAAGGTGAGTGTTCAATTATTCACGAGCTTTGTAC
The DNA here is from genome assembly GCA_941860345.1 of Chrysodeixis includens. Classification (NCBI taxonomy): domain Eukaryota; kingdom Metazoa; phylum Arthropoda; class Insecta; order Lepidoptera; family Noctuidae; genus Chrysodeixis; species Chrysodeixis includens. The sequence goes on from CALNXA010000018.1 coordinate 11,631, forward strand.
TAATTTTGATAAGTTATATGAACAAATTTTAGATTTGTGTTCTCAAAAACATACTACTTCAATCAATATGACAAATACTTGTAAATTTGACTTAAAAACCGCTTTAAATTTATTGCCAGTTTGTTCAAACGACGAGGCAAGCGTAAAGCAGCTAATAGACGGGATAGAATATTATAGTTCAGAACTAGACGAAAATTGTCAAGGAAAATTATTAAACTTTGTATTAAAAACTAGACTCTCGCAGGCCGCAAAATTAAAATTATCTCCATCTTATGCCAATATTAATGAATTGATAACCGATTTAAAAGCTCAATTATTACCTAAAAAATCAGCTTCAGCAATTCAACGTAAATTACAAAATTTTAGACAAAATGATTTATCGATCGACGAATTTGGCAAACAAATAACTGAATTATTTGTTGATTTAACAATATCTCAATCAGATGGCAGTGATGCCAGTTATAAAGTTTTGAAGCCAATAAATGAAAAACAGGCCATAAAATGCTTTGCAGACGGATTGAGGATTAAACGAATAGGTACAATAATTTCAGCGCGAAATTTTACATCATTAAAAGACGCCGTGCAGGCGGCTATTGATGAAGATATCTCAATTCCTTCGACTTCTTCTGATGTTCTAACCATGAATTCTAGAGGCAGAACTTCGTATAATAATTGGTCGCAGAGGAGAGGGCGCTTGGCATACACAGGTAGAGGACGTGGACGTGGTTACCGGCAGCCTTCTCACAACCCAGATGGACAACAGGATCACGTCGAGCGAGGATCGCATGCGGGTCGGCGCGGGTCAACCCGATCATCTTATGGAAACAGAGGTAGGTATAGTTCTAATAATAATAGTACATCGGGGCAACAGCACATACATACTTTAGAAAACTCAGACTCGCAGGAAAATTCAACAACCGAAGAGCAAAACGAAAATCAGTTTTTTCGAGACTAATGATTTTATTTTGTCACTAAATAGTGTAGGCTATGTAAATATAAGATCGCTTAATAATTACTCATATCATTTGTTAGTCGACACCGGTGCATCCATTTCTGTCATAAAGTATAAACATATTTCCAATCAAAATATTCCAATCCATATTGAGAAGACTATCATAAATGGAATTGGGGGCAACATCGAGAGCATAGGATATGTTTATTTAAACTTAGTTATTGGAAACCACACACTGCGCCATAAGTTTTTTGTTTTTAAAACATTACCTTGTAAAGGTAGTGGTATATTGGGACATGATTTTCTAAGCAAGTATAAATCAGTATTAAATTTCAGTAACCAAACCTTATTGATTTGGAATAATAATTTTAAGGTGTCTATACCTTTAATAATGGTAAACAGGCATATTAATATTCCAGCGAGGTCAGAGTCTGTTCATTTTATTCGGACATTTGAGACGGATGAATGTGTAGTTAACGCGACGGAACTACAAAACGGAGTTTTTATTGCCAGCGCTAATTAGTTAAGCCTATGAATGGGAAAATACCCATTAGAATCTTAAACACCACCGACTCAGATTTAATCATAAATACAATAAATCTCACTTTTCATAAAGCAACCGACTATGATGTTTGTACATTTCCAACACCGAATAGCAGTGCTGATCGTGTCAAAAAATTATTTACTTCTTTGTCGCTTAGTCATCTGAACAAAGAGGAGCAATTGTCTATAGAGTCAATATGTGCAAAATATTCAGACATTTTTTTCCTTCCGGGAGATAAGTTAAGTACGACTAAACTATACGAACACACTATAACTTTAAAACCAAACGTGGCTCCAGTATACAGTAAGCCATATAGAATGCCCCATTCCCAGAAAGTTGAGTTGAATAAGCAAGTGGATAACTTATTAGAGCAAAATATTATTGAACCCTGTTCCAGTGAGTGGTCCAGTCCAGTGGTACTGGTACCTAAAAAATCTAGTTCCGGGGAAAAGAAATGGAGACTAGTTATAGATTATCGTAAGCTTAACAACTGTATACAAAATGATAAATTCCCCTTGCCTAATATTTCGGGCATATTAGACTCTCTGACTGGCTGTGTTTACTTCACACACTTAGATTTAAACCAAGGATTTTATAATGTTCCACTAGAAGAAAACAGTAGGAAATACACTTCGTTTTGTACAAGTAGTGGTCAGTATCAAATGACAAGAATGCCTATGGGCCTAAAGACTAGTCCAAGCTCATTTTCACGGATGATGACAATGGCAATGGCTGGGTTATCTTATGAAAAATGCCTAGTATATCTAGACGATTTGATATGCATGGGACGGAGTCTGTCTGACCATAAAAAATTTGATAAAAGTTTTTGAAAAATTGCGCAGCGCAAATTTGAAGCTAAATCCTTCTAAATGTGATTTCCTAAAGAAGGAGATTCTTTATTTAGGTCATATTGTATCAGGTAACGGCATATTGCCCGACCCAGACAAAATTAAAATAATGGAAAACTATCCGGTTCCCACAAATACGGACGAAGTGAGGCGCTTCGTTGCTTTTGCAAATTATTATAGAAAGTTCATAGATCATTTTGCAGATAAGGCCTATCACTTGAATCTTCTATGTAAAAAAAATACTAAATTTATATGGGATAGTAACTGTCAAAAGTCTTTCGAAACCCTTAAAAATAGTTTGATATCCCCTCCGATTCTTCAATATCCTGATTTTTCTGAACAAAATCAGTTCATACTTCAAACTGATGCATCTGGATACTCTATAGGGGCAGTTTTGTGCAATTCAGATAGTCGCCCTATAGCTTACGCCAGTAGAAGCCTCAACAAGGCGGAAAAAAAATTACCCAACTATAGAGAAAGAACTGCTAGCAGTAGTTTGGGCCGTCAAATACTTCAGGCCATATATATATGGTCGTACATTTAAAATACTTACCGATCACAAACCCCTTGTATACTTGTTTAATTTGAAAGACCCCTCTAGTAGACTTTTCAAATTTAGAATAGTTCTCGAGGAGTATGATTACGAAATCGAATATATAAAAGGAAGTGAGAATGCTGTCGCTGATGCATTGTCTAGAATAAAAATTACTTCGAAAGAACTAAAAGAAATGAATGAATGTTTATATTTAGTGATGACGCGCGCCCAAACGAAAAAATTGGATAACTTTGCTAAGGAAAATGAACAATCCTCGGACGATTTGACAGTACAGCCAAAAAGTCGTGGAAACGCATATCAAACCTAAAGACGCAGTGGAGTTAAGATTTTCAGACGCGAGTAGTTACAAGAATTTTAATAACTTAATTACGTTAGAAACTAAAATATTATTTTATGTCGCCCAAATGAAAACTATATTTATAAAACCAGCGTCTCAATCACAAATTACGCGAGCCGAATTTGCGAGAGATCTGAGTGATTTTTGTGAAGAACTAGTTATAAATGAAGTATACTTTATTAAAAATACTAATAATAATATTTTTGTCGAAAAAACTAACTAGCGAAATAAGGGCACAACGTAACTGGAAAGGTCCCAGAATATGTATACTAAAAGACGTCGAAAGAATAGAAGATAAGGATGACAGGAAGGTCATACTGAATGACTTCCATATTTTGCCCACTAGTGGACATGCAGGCGTCAGAAGAATGTTGACAAATATAAAAAAAATTATTTTTGGCCGGGTTTGGAAAGTGATGTAAAAAATTTCGTTAAAAAATGCGTTCAATGCCAAAAACATAAATATACAATACAAGTTAGGGAGCCAATGTTGATCACGACGACTGCTCATTCGGCTTTTGATAAAATATTCTTGGACTTGGTAGGGCCATTAGATAAAGACAATAATGATTTTTCCTATATACTTACACTACAATGCGAGTTGACAAAATATGTGTGTGCTTACCCCCTTGTCACTAAAACTTCCACAGAAGTAGCTCGTAGTTTCGTGAATAATTTTATACTTCAGCATGGTGTACCGAGAGAGATTGCTACCGATAGGGGCACGGAGTTCATGTCCGAGACACTTAAACAGGTATGTGAACTGCTTCAAATTAAGAAATTAAATTCAACAGCGTATCATCACCAAAGCATCGGGGCGCTAGAAAACTCACACAAAAATTTAGGCGCGTTTTTACGAATCCATACTGAGGGAAAGCCCGATCTGTGGAGTGCTTGGTTGCCGTTCTGGTGCTTTGCGTATAATACGACTGTTCACACGTCAACAAAATTTTCACCTTTTGAGCTGGTGTATGGTAGAAAATGTAATCTCCCGAATAACTTGTCCAAATGCATAGAACCGCTTTATAACTACGACAATTACCCCCTTGAACTTAAGTACCGCCTTCAAGTTTCTCAAACAGAAGCGCGAAAAAATTTAATAGTTAGCAAAATAGACAGGGAAAGTAGATACAATCAATATGTCAATCCAGTACGCTACAAACCGAACGATCAAGTCTTAATAAAAAATGAAACTGGCAATAAACTTAAGCAATTATATTCTGGACCATACAAGGTAATTAGAGATCTGTCTCCTAATGTGGAGATTGAATATAATGGTAGAAATAATATTATACATAAAAACAGAACTAAACCATATCATAATTAAATTTTAATGTTACATTACTTCAAGTGTTATAACTATATTATTTTAAATAACATTCATGTACAGTCAACCACAAAAGGATTTTCCCTTTAATTTTAGATCGATATTGTCAGACATGTAATGGGCAATTTATTTCAAACAGTTCTCATAATGATGTATTCCATTTATACATTTTCTTTCTTTTTTTTCTTTTTCTTACTTTTGTTTCAACAAAAATGTGCTGGTAAAATTTGTTTTTACAATTTTGCTGTGTGTACACATAGTTGTGTTTGCGACTGTACTAAAATAAATAAATTAACAGCTAAGATATCAAATGTAACTAGATATCATATGCGTTCGAAGACGGTGTATGACATCATGTTTTATCTATGCAAGCATCATGTACTTATAATGCATATTATATTAATACGTATCAATGTTTACTCTTTTTGTATCCTAATCTTAACAATAAAATAAAATTGTAACTTTTATTTTATTTAAATGTAAGGGGGAGATGTGAGGTTGTAGCCTTTACTACGTATATTAACCTATGTAATAGCATATTAAAGTCAGTATTGTATCAACACTCGTTGTATCATTTACTCCTAAAACCTGCCATCCGTACAAAATTAACACATGTTTTGAATACCCACTTTACAATTTAATTTTGTGCTCGAAATTGTTTTTTGATTATTCTAATAATATTATGACAATTTCGTTACTATCCCACTGTTGGGCAAAGGGCCTCTGTGGCAATGAGGATGATAAAAAATGATCCAGATTTTTCACAATGATTTTCTTCTCCAATTCTCATATTCAATTTAAATAAATCCACCAAAGTTACATTTTAACTTGTCTAAGTTTTACCTGCAATAAATAAACACACTAATTAATTAAATTGTTGTTCTTTAACTACATATATTACCTTTACATAACCAAGCGAACACAATCAATTCCAAAAATTAAATTGTACGGATCACTGAATTTCTGGAAATTTGTTATCTTTGATATCCGCAGGCTTACAGTGCCGGCCGTAAAATATTATTTCGAGGCTATTACTTTTTTTTCGAATCCATTGAGTAATATAATTCCTGGAATTTAGCTTATTTTCCACAAGTTAGTGCTCTGGTAAAAAAAAACCAGCCAAGTGCGAGTCGAACTCGCGTACAAAGGGTTCCACGGCTGGGCTATAATAGGAAATCACGTTTGTTGTATTAAGGGGACCTGCTTATTTTTTTAAGCTTTAGATTTGTTGTTATAGCGGCAACAGAAACACATCATTTGTGAAAATTTCAGCTTTCTAACTTAGGTACACGGTTTATGTGATAGAACCTGGAGACAGACAGACAGACAGCGGAGGCTAAGTGTTAGGGTTCCATTTTACCCTTTGGGTACGAAACCCTAAAAAGCACATCTGACGAACAAAGTTGCACGGAGTTTCAAAACCTATGAACTAATGCCAATAGTCAAAGTTTAAAGTAATTATTGGTTGAACACAAACATTAAGTTAGTTTTGCAGTATTTGGAACTACGGACCTTTTGTATCCCGTGGGAACTGAACCAGTTTACCAGAGAAAGATAAACATTAATTAGCTAAATCTGATTGTCAAGGTTAACTGATTAACAAAAATATGAAGGAATCTGATTAATGTTTTAATTATGTTGATTTATAATATTATGTATTTACCTATATTAATGAGTACGACTAAAAAACCTGTTAGACTAACTAAATGCATAATAATATCAGTAGTACTAGTATTCCTGTTCACTAAATAGTACATTTTATACAATAAAAATATAACATAAATCATATTTGTGTCAACTTTATGTACCAAACAATTACACTCGCTCTAAGGAACACAAATTATTGAATATCCCGTTCTGCAAAACCGTTGCTCGATCTACCTCTCCCATACCGCGCATGTTGAAGATTTCTAATATGTTTTAGTTTACAATTTTTTTTCTCGTCCAGTGTAAGTGCCACTTCTATTTTTTTATTACTTATTGTGTAATTTGCGTGGTTTGGCAGTGAATTACAATAGCAAAAGAGCCTTTTTTACATTATCCCATCCGATATCGGTATCGGACGAGGAACCGATTTCTGAGAAAGTAAAATGTCTGAAATACGTTGCTCCGGTATCTGATGCCAGGACGGGCAATGTGAAAGACAGATACATACTTCATACTTTTTATTCCCTCCAACATCCTATCTTCGTCCGACAACGATATCGGATCGGATAATGTAAAAGCTTATTACTATTTTCACTATTTGGTACGAATTTCCTCATCCAACATACTCGTAATCTATATTTCTTTAAATTTAAAAGTTCATGAGATTAATCTCTGCCTTTAGAGTTTATGCACTTGGTAGGCTTGCCAGCCTTTTCCAAGAATCGTTAACCGTAACAAACTCATTAGCAAGTGAAACCTTGTGTTTTCATAGAACATTCGATATCTGATTTCTTAACGTAATTCTATTATTGGTCTGATTAAAATATTCCAAGAAAAGCCTTTCATTTAAATTTATCATTTACATTTTACAGATTTTAACATTTTTACTTATTTAAAAATACGAGAAAACGATTGGATTAAATAAACATAAACTAGAATTATATCATTAGTTAAAAAAAAATATCAGTTTTCAATAAATCTAGTGGTAGACAAGTGACAGCTCTACAATAATAAATGATCAAATAACGAAAAGATCCGATACCCAAAACATCAAAATAGGTAGCACTGAAAATCGCAAAATCGGAAGCCATAAAGGAATAAAGAAACTTAGCACAACAAACAAAAAATACTTCTTTTTTGGGCAGCCCTGTAATTAAGAAGTTCGTCCTAAAACCTTAGCCATTGTTTCCGGTCATATAATCTTTCTCACTCGTCTGCTAAACGACTATACAAACTAACGCGGTCTAAGGATATAATCGTCTAAGTAACCATCAATTTGTACTGCTCGACCTAATTACCGTGCAGTAGAGTATTCAGAAGTACCGTCTTTGCAGTTCAAAACGTTAAATTTTATGAAATCGCTAGCTAGAAACTAGTTTTCCACTTGCAAGGAAATTGGCATGCTGGTAAAAACTGGTATGTCATTTCTTGGAGACACAAAGAACCGCGAGGTTTTTGTTTTTTACATTAACTTGATAATAATGTCTGGACTAATTACAGCCACGGCGGCTAGTGTTGCTATGACACCAGCCAGCTACGCGGGACATATATTATTATAGTGCACATTTCCTTACCCCAACAGTCCGGTGTGATGCGCCTTTCTTTAACGGAGGCTTGAACTACCGCATCACCCTTAGTTAGTTTGCTTCCTTACTTTTGGTGTCTACTAAAAATAACATTAGAAATAAGAACTTAAAGACGAGTGACCTTACTAACTCTTGGCTGACATCTAAAGCAATGATCACTTACACATATACTCACAAATTACGAATCAGTTTACGTCGATAATAATAATTAACTAGATCTCCAACATGCAAATTGATCTCCGACTGAAGCTAGTAAGGAATTATTTAATAGAGGAAGTGAATCACTTTTGCTGTGGATTTTCTGAATTATTTGCTATGTGACCAGCTTTGCAACCGGAGTTAGTCTAGTTAATTAACCTCTACAAGTATGTACCTAAGTCACGGCTACTTTGTTAATATCGACCGGCTACTGTTGGTAAACATTTACTTTAGACATGGAATAACTAATGGAGTCAAACGGTGAAGTTGATATAACCAGTGATTCATTAAAAATGCTGACCTGCAATATAAAAAAGTAAATAAAACAGGTTACATTTTCATTAGATTTTATATGAACTTGAATAAGAAAACGTATTCGTATAGAAGGATACCCAACTCGTCAATATCCATAACTGGTGTTATGGATTTAAACAATTATCGACGTGAACGACGATTAACTTTATCTCACAAGAGGTTGGTTCATATAAGAACGCGAAGTTAAAAACTAAAGTCGTTGGGTACTGTACTTTTGTAGCCCGGTACATAAACACTATGTACAAATTACATAATAAGTGTGTATAAATACAGTTGCTGAATTTTAAGCATTGCGGTTCTTGGACGCTTTATTACGTGGACGCTTCTGCCATAAACAATACAATTCTATATTCAGATGGGCAAATTCTCTATCGCTGCCACGACAGTGTTCGAAAGACGCCTGGAGGTCTCACGTACATCGCCGCCGGGGAAATCTACTGTCTGCTTATTATTTATATACCCTTTTGTTACAACTTCCAATGTATCGTGTCGCTAAATAATACATGAAATGAATACCTGGCTTTTAGAGGGGAAATTATATTTGGTAAAAAAGTTACCCAATAAACGGTAACTGAGGTCGTTGGAACATGCATATGCATTTTGTGTGTAAGATTTTTAGATTTCAGATACTAGGAACAATACTGAACAAGAAATATCTACATTAATAACTAAACTTAAGTAGGTAACTAAAAAATTACATATTTACAAAACGTCGAAAAAAATTTCCTCATCTCCGCACGTTTCCCGCCATTGACGGAGATGAGAATATTTTTTTCGATACTAGGATAACATAAATGACATGTATTATTGTTCAAAAATGTCATCAAAGAACACTTATTTTTATTTAAAAGCTTGTAAAGTTTTGTTATGATAAAGTAACTGACATAAAACTACTATTGACACATTTGCAACTACCAGGCTACCATAAATTCATGAGTCCAGTCAATCCAATAAAACAACGGCAATGAGAGGTACTATATTCCCAAACCGCTACAATTCATTACATTGCGGACGCAAATTATTGAATTAAGTGCTCAACCGGGACATCAGGATATGCGACATCGATGATGGATGTATTGACGCAAAGAATTTAATTTACACCCGATTTTCATAGTGATGTATCATACGAATGAAGTGCGGAATGATACTTGATTAATTTTGTTTATGTGGAGAAATTTCGTTTCTTTACAGCCAACTTTCTATAAAACATATTATGCATGTTCCGAACTTAATTTTACGGTCTTTAATGCGGTTGTTAGTCATTATTCATTACAATTCTCTATCTATTCTTGGCCGCATTTGCTGACCTTGACTTGAAAAAAGGTTTAAAAAACTACTTCATTGCTTAATTTTTATAATAAATAATAACTAACGGTTTACTCACGCGTATTTATCGGGATAGCATGACTAGTTTTGGACCCAACCGGGGTCCGCGGCGGCGGGGTTGCGAATCGAACGAGTCAAATGGAAATGACTGCAATGTTGAAGTTGTTTTTCTTAAGAATTAGGGTTTTATATGAAAACCACTAACTACCTTGAAGATACTTTACAAAAAAATTGTTAAAAGTGCTCCATAATTGTCTAACCTTGAAAAGCGCCTGTCCTAAGGGAATTTATAAGGGTTCGTGATTCTGACCCCAGAACCACCTCAGTGGTCACAAACTGGATTAGGAAAAGCTTATTGCGATGTACCAACACTTCAGACACCGTCCTTCTGAGAACAGCCGGTGGGTATCGCCACGCGTGTATATTTTATGAATGGCTTATACAGTTTAGCAAGGAAACGGATATTAGACGTTGGAAATTGCCTAAGAATAGCTTCTTATTCTGATGCTTTAAGTTGATATTATCAAAATAATTGTTGTGGCACTACATACTACTATTTATTAAAAAACGAATTCAGTAACTTATTATCAAAAAAGTACTAAAAATTTCATCGAATTCAGCAAAACTAGTTGGTAGTGGTTGAGTCCAATTTCTTTCTGCCCGTTTCCAATTAATTGGGTTACCAATATGCGTATTTTCCAATTCATCTTTTCATCTCGACATCTATTTCTTTTCTCCCGACGTTTGAGCCGAGGTGCACAGTCCACCAGTGACTATGGTGGGTGCAACTCGGCCGAAACGTAGCGTCGGTAAAAAAGAAATATTAAAAACCCGCCAGTTCTCTAAAATGTGTGTATAAGTCGCGAAAGTTTGAAAACATCTCCTTATCCAAATCCCGTCCAAGTTATTTCAGTCCTCACTATGTCCTACGCACTTCTGTAAGTCACAGGAATATTAATGTAATTGTTAGTTTAGCTTTTGTGTCCATTGTAAAGTCCCGAAACTAATCAATGCGTAATCATTGTTTGCAAGGGCAGTCAAAGTCAAACTAAGTTTCATAACTACTTGTTTATTATAATAGTTATAGTTCTGAAAGTCCCCAGAAGGACAAGTATGAGGTTATTTTGTTCTGGTTTTTTGATGCAATTATTTGTTAGTGATTAACGTGAAATAATATCATACATTTTAAGTAATTTTTTGGTACATATAAGTACTTTTTTTAATCAACTTTCACTCAAGGCTATTTAGTCTCAAGTTGAGCATACTAAGTACTAGACAACCGATCAACATACTTGTACATTTCTAAATACATGTTATTATGGATAAATTATTACACCCAGATTCAGAACAATTATGGTCAGCCAATATTGGTCGTGCTCATCGCACAAACGTTTGTCCTGGGTGGGGATCGAACCCACAACCTTTAGTATAGCAGTCAAGGTCACTAACCCAATAAGTTAGTCAAATAATATTTTATTTACATTCATTATGATTCATATGTCATCCGTAAATCCTAGACAACACTTATGATTTACGGATGAATAAAAAAAAACGCTGCCGTTGACTGTTTTTTACAGGTAAGCGGAAATGATTTCAGCACATTTGATGACAGGTATTTATGAGACATACAAACAAATTTATCAAATCTAAACCAGTGTCGTGTGTCAACGAAACCGCACGACAAACTCATAAAACCTGCAGCCTGTTTGATCATCCCGAACAAACTCCAAGATCCGAATAACGTAATTGGTCAAACACGTAAATTTGACAAACATTTTGTCGTCCTAATATTTCCTTGCAAAAATATTAACTCGAAATATATTAAACAATATGAAAAGTTAAACGCTGTTGCGTTTAACCATAACTTGGACTTTAGGGCTAGGTAATAAAGATTAATTTGCTTTGATATGGATTTAGTTGGCAGTAAATATAATTTGGCGAGTGTTACTTTCATTCTTGGTGAGTACGACCTTAAGCTTTTAGCGGTAAGGCTGTTATGTTTTTATTAGAACTGAGGTAGCATTCCGTTGTAGCTGCAGAATACTACCGGAAACGGAATGTATTGAACGGAAACCTAAATACGACGTAACAGGGGTCAAATCTCTAATATATTTTAATAGGATAAACGATACTACGGGTGGATACTAAACGTTAATTTTAATCTTACACAAGAAAAAAATTAAAATCTGTTAGTTAATGGTGAAATGTTTAGTTTATTCCCAACATTTCATAAAGAGCACTCATTGATACATTTAAATATAAATGAATTTTTGGTTTATTGGGTTTAGATTATTAATTATAACTTTTAATCTATTTTAACCCATTAACAATAATCTATTCATCGTGAATTCGAGTATTTGAGCGATCGTTATTTTCCCAAAACCTGAACCTTTTTCCTCACCTATATTATAATTGCTTATTTACTCACAAATGTACAAACCATATCAAATTATTCTTTCATAATGTTTATGCATCAAACGTATTCTTATTGACGGTGATAACTTTTTAATAACTTGATATCGATTTATCACTCCAACACATTCGAGCAGTTCTATCAGTTGTCTAGGGGAACTGATTATCTTCGCTATTTCCTGTATAAAGAAATAAAACAAATAAAAGTACCAAAATACTTGAATATAGCTAAAAAATTCCAACCATTTAATTCCTTTTTAAGCCTCTTTTCATTAACAGATAGCTACACCCAAATATTTAATGCGTCGTGTTGAAAATGCTGTCAAAACAAGCGAAACGCGGACAAAAGCTAGTCGCACAATAATTTGAGATACCATATTCTATGCGTGCAATTTAGTCGGATCCAATATTTTGAAAGCATAGCGGGTTGCGTATTAATTATTGCAATAGCTAAATCTGTAATACGCAATTTATATTCAGTGGAAACTGAGTCATAAATATGGCCGCTTTTACATTATTTTGATCAAAATATTGTCCTTTATTTGACCACTATGTGAAACCCTTTATGTGTGTGTAGTCGAATGGATAATTAAAACATGGCTGAAAGTTGGATTTTGGCAACGGACCTATAAACTAATAATTATATAATACATTCTTTAAATCCTGCTCTCGGAAAGAAAATTAAAGAGTAAGTTTTTTAATCTGAAAGAGCTAAATCTAAATAAAAAAATACACTCTGTAAAACTTTTCTTTAGTTTCTATTCTCTTGTTCTAGGTGAGCTCCAAAGCTGTTGAATCAATTTTAGCAAAATATTTTTGGAACTGACAACGATATTTATGCTGTCGAAAAACTTTTGAATCGGTGAAAATAAATCCAGCTCCATAGAACTCACGTAGTTTATTTAGTGTATAAAGAATAATTCTAGTACAATAAACAACCGGTAGAGTTGAATATATTTTACACATTTGAATCAGCAAGGCGAGTCGAAAAGTAACCGGCACAGATAGCGGCAATATAATTTAAGTTTAAAATTCCCGCGAACTTAGAGTACAAGACCGCGCAAACTGTTGTACGTAGTGTTGTCACTTGCCGGGATTTTCTTCTGAAAACCGGGAACTTTTGTATTGGTTTTCTATGCGCGCTTTGTCAAGTTTAAACTTAGGTAAGGTTTTTGTAGGCTGGTTTATGATATTTTACTTAGTTATAGTAGAATTGACTACTGCTGCTCAGTACATTTTAAACTAAAATTAGATCGGTTTTTTCATAAAATCCGTCATAAAACCATACAACCACGAAAACCTAGTTAAATATGTTATTTACGACATCTCTCAAATATCTATAGGCTATTATCCTCGATCCGATCCCGGGATTCCGGAATACTCCGGAATATCTTGTATATTATACAGCCCTAGCGTTTCGCGGCAGCTGGTACAACTTTGTCCTACAAAACAGACCGAGATATATTATAATTAAATCCCCTTTGTACATACATTTGTAACATGTATTGAATGGACTTAGCTGTATTACGTCCTAAGCAAGAACACAAGCGTAACAACATCAATAATTATAGACACCGTAAATTGTAATACTACTGTCCGTTTCCCTATATACTTAGGTGCAAAAAGTTTTAACTACAAGTTATAAAAGTTTATTGTCACAAAAATGTTGTTCTCTCTTCTTATTCGCGCACTTTTGCTAGAATGGTCGTGGATGTGTCTAGATCGGGTTTTTCACCTCCACATCACTCGTAATGCAACCCCGCGTAGCTCTCAATTAAAATTCTTATACTTGTACATATTTTCCGATGGTTTTGAGCTTGTGTCGAACACACAATATTACTTGTTGGATTATTACTACAGAATTGTTATTCATTTTTTTGACTGCTCTTCAACGGAAAAATAGAGTAGTTGTAATTTTAGTATTTTGGATATACATATTTCATTAATGCATATTAACAGATGCAGATGTAACCGTGCAGTTCCCGGTGCGAATAGGGCTGACCCATATCCACCAATGGGTGTCGTAAGAGGCGACTAAGGTATACTACGACCCGGTGCATACCACCTAGCGCCTCGGGTCAACCTCCTGGTGGGGAGTAAACCACCAGCAACAGCATTCCCAAGGAGGGTTGGCGTCAGGCGGGCGGCCGGCCGTAAAAATATACAGCCAAAATGGCAGCATGGATAAGACATGCTGCGCCTGCTGCGTTAGGTTTTGTTTTTAGTTAGGTTAGGTTAGGTTAGGTTTGGTTCTTAGTTAGGTTTCGTTTTCAGTTAGGTTAGGTTTGGTTTTTAGTTAGGTTAGGTTAGGTTTCTTTTTTAGTTAGGTTAGGTTTGGTTTTTAGTTAGGTTAGGTTAGGTTTCGTTTTCAGTTAGGTTAGGTTTGGTTTTTAGTTAGGTTAGGTTAGGTTTCTTTTTTAGTTAGGTTAGGTTAGGTTTGGTTTTCAATTAGGTTAGGTTTGGTTTTCAGTTAGGTTAGGTTAGGTTTGGTTTTTAGTTAGGTTAGGTTAGGTTCGGTTTTTAGTTAGGTAAGGTTAGGTCTGGATTTTAGTTAGGTTAGGTTAGGTTTGGTTCTTTGTTAAGTAAGGTTAGGTTTGTTTTTTAGTTAGGTTAGGTTAGGTTAGGTTTGGTTTTTAGTTAGGTTAGGTTAGGTTAGGTTGGGTTTGGTTTTCAGTTAGGTTAGGTTAGGTTTGGTTTTCAGTTAGGTTAGCTAAAAACCAAACCTAACCTAACCTAACCTAACCTAACTAAAAACCAAACCTAACCTAACCTAACTGAAAACCAAACCTAACCTAACCTAACTAAAAACCAAACCTAACCTAACCTAACCTAACTAAAAACCAAACCTAACCTAACCTAACTAAAAACCAAACCTAACCTAACCTAACTGAAAACCAAACCTAACCTAATCTAACTAAAAACCAAACCTAACCTAACCCAACTAAAAACCAAACCTAACCTAACCTAACTAAAAACCAAACCTAACCTAACCTAACTAAAAACCAAACCTAACCTAACTAAAAGTCAAACCTAACTTAACCTAACTGAAAACCAAACCTAACCTAACCTAACTAAAAACCAAACCTGGCGTAACCTAACTGAAAACCAAACCTAACCTAACCCAAATAAAAACCAAACCTAACCTAAGTAAAAACCAAACCTAACCTAACTTAACTGTTATCGTTAACTCGTTGTAAATCAGTATTCGAACATTTTAGAGTTTTGGGTCATTTTATACTTGCTTTTAAATTGATGCTACATGACATACAATTCAAGTAGAAAGCTTTTAAATCGGATATTATTATCAAAACAATAACAAGGCACAAGAATAACGAAACAATTGTAGAAGATGTTATGACAACAACGGGTCATGTGTAGGATTCAATAATAACTCATTTTCATAAGAAAAGACTGTAGGTATGACATTTATTATTAGGGTAGATAACTATAATAAGAGATAAAAATAAATATATTTAGTCTGCTTTATTGAGACGTCACGGGGATAAACAGTATGTATTACAATATGTCTGTATTTGTAATTTGTAATACGTATTAGTATTATTTCTTCCCCTGTATCTATGTAAGTATGGTTCATATATTTTTATGAAGGTAGTTTAATGTATTTTTACTTTTCATTTCGCCCTAACTTATCGGCTTTCCTTTTCGAGTATTTTATTATGCTCCCACTTCTTCTTTTCTCTACATTCCTTAATACGGAAACTGTTAAAAAAACTGGTTATTGTCATAACAAGAGGTTAAAATGTTGATATAGGAGTGCTCAAATCACTACGACACATACATACAAACATTTGCGTCTCAAGTAACAGTAGATAGTAAGAGATTAGTCGACCGACATCAATCGGTAACGTGACGACTTGTAATGTCGCTGGGAGTTCCACAATTTGGGCGTTTTGCAATGTTTCTGACATCGAATTTAGTTTTTCTTTCTTTGCTAGAAATTATCATGGGTATAAATTTTATTTCTAGAGTGACATTAGATGTTAAAATTAAAAATAAGGGTGTAGGAAACAATAAATCGTAACTTTATAAGAAGTAGCGTTTGATTTTTGCATATTGTGTATAATTTTATTAATGTCATTCAGCATTGCAGCTTTGTCTCGCCATATACTACTTACACTGTTGATGAACTTAAAATCAATTAAGTACAATTTAGGATAAACTATCAGCATAAATTTTGAATTTAAAACTACAGCACACAGTTTAACCTCAAAACTCAGCTTTATATCAGAGCATTAAGATAGATTCGGCCTTACCGGTTACATCTTTCTAACGCCACCTTTTAAAAACGCAATCTCCATAGCTTTACAGGGGATTTCGTGTCCCTTCCCGGGTGTTTGTATAAAGTAAGATTTGTCAAATTGCTTGTGACGTCACTTTGAGTTAAGTGTCATGTGTGGAAGAGGGCGAGGAGTTGTTTTAAAATGAGAAAGATAATAGTTACCAAAACGGAATTTAATAAGTGAAAACAGTCGAAAATTACAGATTCGATTATTATGAACTATTTTAAAGTCGCACCATTATGTCCTGCGATATTAGACTGACAACGTAGACTAAGAATGAAAATACTAAAACTTTGCAAACCTTTTTTTAATTTAATTGTGTATCAAAATTTGCCAGTGCTCGCGCACGTTTACTTATAAAATAAGGTACTGCAACTCAAAGGGCGCAAAGAAGAGCTGACCACCTTTGGTCCTCTGTAAATGATAATTAAAAGTAGTCATCATAGCCAAAACCGACTGGAAAGTAGTATATAATAAAATACAGACACTGTTTACAAAAAAAGAAGCAACATCACAAACTGTCCGAATTCAAATAGTACTAGGCGCACAGACAGGTCTAAGATCGATTACTGGTCGCTCGGTGTCAGTATCGAGATAAATGACTGTTGATTCCAGCTTGCGACTCGAGAACCCACAACGTAATCTGGGAACGTGACGTATGCATCTTACGTTACACAGACTACAATAATTGCTTTATTGTTGAAGGGTTTCAGGTTCAGACTGGCTTTTAAGGTCTATGACCCTATATTGGTTGATAAAATTTGGTTTGTATAAGGCGGTAAGACCGCCCATTGTGGCACTATTTTTATATATTAACGACGGGCCTTGGTCTAGCAATTGGTGGCCCTGACTGCTACACCGGAGGTCGTGGGATCGATTCCCACCCAGGACAAAATAAATGTTTGTGTGATGAGCAAGACCATTTTTTCTGCGTCTGGGTGTAATATATCTATAATATGTATATATTTAGAAATATTTAAATATGTTTATGTCTTGTCTAGTACTCACAACACAAGTTACTCTCGTATACTTAATTTGAGACTAGATAGCATTGCGTAAATATTTTAGAATATTTATTTATCACTTAAGGCAAAGTTTGTCACAAACTTGGAGCTTGTAATTCAAAATTTTCCACGTTTTAAGTTTTTCACAAATCTCTGGAAATCGTATAGAGGACGTCGACTGTTTATATCGCGGCATTTGGAGAGAGGCCAGTGGAATGTACCCTTAATGGACTAATGGAACGAAGATGGATGTGATCACTTAAATGGATGAAATAAAATTTAATTTCTTATGAAGTAATCCTATTTTAACCCTCCTCTCGTAGGTTTTATTACATCGTGTACAGGTAGCCTGTAATAAAACATGAACTTCAGGTGTACAAAATTGTGTAACATTTGTTTTTGTATGTATTTTTTTGAAATACTTTTAACGCAACTACTGATTTATTGAATACGCTATCATATTTGTGGTAACAATTTATTTCAATATGGGAATCTACAACACAAAAATTTATCAGTCGCCAGATATTTATGACGTTTCAATTTTATACTAAAGCTGATTAAGTTTTTTAATATAAATGGTGATTTAAAAATAGATTTTGCTATTTATTTTTTTCATGTTTTAGGTACTATAACAAACAGCCAAATATAATGGAATTCAGGTCACTTGAAAATGCAAAGAGCTTATTTAGACACCACAATCTTTTAAGGGTTAAATACGTCGCGTCGCCTTCTTTTGTTTTTGCTCTTTTGTTCCTAAAACATTACAGTGTATCTAGAATCTGTAGAAACGTAAATAGTCACACGATAACATCTCTTGTCTAAAACATTAAAACTAATTACCGGTTTTTCCATTAACAGTTTCTTTTAGTATTTTATCAAAACATTTTTCGATTCTCGTAAAGTTTTAGTACTAATTTAATCAAAAATAAAGTTTTAGTGTGTGGGTTGTTCTTAAATTTTTTTATAGCCTTAATTTTAATCTTATAATCCAACCCAGGACAAATGTTTGTATGATGAGTACGATCATTTGTTCTGTATCTAGGAGTGATTTATCTATAGTATGTACGTATTTAGAAATATATAAGTATGTTTATCAGTTGTCTAGCACCAACAAAATATAATACAAGCTCTGCTTAGTAAGAGACTAGGTGCCATTGAGTGAAAGTCGTGGAAAATAAACAAAAATTAGAGAAAATTCTACATTATTACAGAAAATTCTTTCTAACCTTTACAACACAGTCACTCACGTCGCATATTAGCAGATCATCTTTTGTTTTGAGTTCACGCCACCTCCTACCTATTTTCTAGCATATCTTGTTTCACGTGGGCTCTATTATATTAAACCTAAACACATGAAGCCCGTTTTGCCGACAACAGCCGCGTAATCTGTGTCCTCTCTTTCTGAATGCGTCGTTAATATAGTCGTCGTTCACAGAGCTGTCATTACAGTGTCAAAGGCGGAATTAATGGTTGACGCAGATGTTTGAGGGTAACGCTTTTATATCAGTGTATGATGAGTTATCTTTAAAGCTGAAGAATTGGAATGTTTTCTCTAAGTTTTGGTTGTTAGGTCAAGTTCATTTTAATTTCAAAAAAATATGAAACCAGCAGATTTTGGTACTAGTCTTAGTACAAAATATCAGGGATATAGGTAGTTTAACACATTAATCAAAATAAACATTTCGTAAAATTTGACTACAGTCCAAGTAACAAAGCATAATTTGAGCTATCAATGATTTTTCTTTTTTTATGAAATCAGGTTTTTCCACTAGCCAGCCAATAAATGACAATAAAATAGCAAGTATATATTTCTTTAAAAACAACAAAATTAACACACATTCAGAAACCACAAATCTGATTACAGCAACAGAATCAGCTCATCAATACTCTACCAACTATACATTCTAGAAAATCCTCTGAAGACCTATATAAGGGCACACTAATGAAGGCATGAATTTGATTTCTATCGGCATTCAGAGTCACACGTCGGGACGAGGTCGACGCGTGACACTTTAAGTACAATGGTACCAAATGATGAGGCTGGGGCGTGAGCGTATTGTCTCACAGATTTGCTTCCCACGGTGCCACGACACGTGTTCGATTTGATTTGACATCGATATCTCGAGTGAAAAGTTATGTAGGAGAGACGAAGTAGGTATTACTAGTTACGTATAGAGTAAGTTGGGATTTCTTTATCTGGTACCTATTAACCAAGAATTTTGTGTTAGAATAAGGAATGAGCTGGACGATAGAGAATTGGCTGAAAATCATCGCTGTGGCGGGTCATGCTCGGTCTGCACTACAGCATTAGTGGATTCACCTGCTTTTGCTACTTGTTTTAATTCCTTAGTATTAAGCTTAGTTAATGTTTTTCTATTATTATTTTTTCATGTGAAAAAAAAGATAAGGTTATAGTAATAATAACCTTGTCTTTTTTTTGTAGCAATAAATGTCGTTTTGTTTCATTATTAGAAGCTTTTTGGAAGTTTCATTTGTTTTTGTAGTATTTTTTGTTGATACGAATAAAACATAACTCTGTAGCTCTTAGGTTTCTTTTTTTTTCTCAATCTGAAAAAGAAAACAGTTCCGAAAGATAGCATACATTTTCATTAACCACCCCTGAAGAAGATATTGAATAGCTTATCACCAATAACCGTTAAGTAAATTCTAATAACAATCTCCCAGCAAAAGGAAAACGCGTGGATAAGACGAACCCTCATAAATCTACCATCAACCTCCCGGAATCATAGTCCTTCATCAAAATGTTCGGAATATAATTATTACAGCATACTGTATAACGCTGGAGGTTCGAACCCCGACCACAATTACGGTAGGACCGCGAATCTTTCAGGCGGAACACGGCCCAAACCGTATAGGGGCTGATAATGTATCAAATTGTGCGACACACCCCTGGCCGTGTATGTTGGCTTTTACAACCTCGACTGGGTGCGAATAGCTCGGGTGATAAGGGATTTTTAGGGTAACACCGCTAAATGGCGCATTGTTTCTGTTTTATTTGCTTTTATTCATATTTTGTTATTTCACGGTTAAGTTGTTTTGTCAACATCGATCAACGTTTGGGCCGTAGAAGATATTTTTTTGTTTATACATTCTAAAGCCGTTACCTATTGGTAGGTAGATTAGTTATCTTTATAAAATTGCTTCTATCCACCACTTCAACGAATCAGTAGAATGCGATGATGCGATAGAACGCGATCATTCTCATACTCTCGGAATTCTCAACGAATCAAATACTCGTTTCATTATGTTTCATTTTATTTTTAATTTAATTTACTTTATTGAAATTAATAGATTAATAAAATACGTAATCTAATATTCTTTGATTACGTAACTACTTGAAAACTTTTCATTTCTTACTAACTGAATTGTTGTTACTAGGAGTACATGCAACTACTACAGTATTGACATACCATCCATGGTATGGTATGTCATGTATGTCTCATCCATGTTACAAAGCGATGAACAACTCGATTTCGTCGAAAGGGGTGAATAGAGATTTCAGGGGAAAATGGAAAAAAATGTAAAAGGTGCTGTCGGGTTGTCGTATGCGATTGATTACATGAAAAAAGGAACTTCCTTATGCAGCTATTTATTAAACAGTTTAAATTCTCAAATATTCATTTTGTTTTTTAGGACGTGCAAACCCATGGAAAAACTTTCTTTCTATACACCCCAAAATTTTATTCACAATATTTTCGTTTTCATTTCCATCTCTTTGTCTTAGTACCTGTGTTATAGGTACCAGGAGAGCAGACAACTAAAGCACTAACGTGCCACCCGTGTTACGAAGCGTTGAACAACTCAAATTTTCTCATGAACCGCATAAAGGGCGCTGGTGTCAACAATAGCTTGAACGTGACGTGTTCACGCCGATGGCCGTCAATAGATACGGTGTGTTGCTAACAGCTTACAGCGTATAAATGTTCCGGCAAATATTTCTTGTTGCCTTGCTTTGTTGTACGTAGCTGCCAAAATACTTGTAACAATATTTCTTGAATTGTTTTTTTTTAACAATATCTATCTTGGGTTTTGCTTCTCATTATTATGCTCTTACATAGCGGTTAAGTCATAAATTATTTTCTTGACAATTAAAAAAAAATGTAATGAACAGTTTATAAAAAAAAACTTAATGTAAGAAGAGCACTTTCCGTATTTCTATTTTTTTTATGTCGCTGTATGTCCCCAAAATATGGAATCTATTTATAATATCTTACATCATCTTGGATCAGTACAAAAATAAAGCAAGTTTAATAAATATGTCCATCCGACCTTAGTCCAACAATGATTGAAGACAAAACTATTCAAGTATTTAGCTCAACAATAACCTAGATCCACACAATAAGTAGCTAGTCTTATCCCCACAATTAACCATCACCAAATCCGTTAGATATTTGACGATCGCTTATCTAGTAAATTACAATCAGAGTAGGTAATCCCCACCCTTAATTACTTGCGTGTTCAACCGTATCGTTTCGAATTATCACCCCTTGCTGACTGTATCATGTACATACGTGTGTCACGGTAAGGATTATCATAGGAAATAGACGAATGCTGGCGTCCCCTGTCGCGTCCAATAGGGTGACTTTGACGTACGGTGAACTGAGATAGAGGTTCATGTGAGAAACCTTAACTTTCATGAATTTGTAAAGTATATTTTGAGTTTAACTTGACTTTTAAAAGTTTGTTTTGCTCGAGTAAACTACAAATAAGTAAGGTAATAATTGTAAATTAACATCTTTTTGGATTAGATTTACTTACTGTCGATGTACATAAGTCTGGTAATCAATTTTTAATAGGAGTAGCTGAAAAACAACGCTGTGGCGGATCGTGCTCGGCCCGCTACAGTATTAGCTGAGCCATCTCATTTTGCTACTAGTTTTAATTTCATTAGTACTAAGTTTAGTTTTTTTTTGTATTCATTTTGTTTTTTTACCAAACTTCCTAAAACTTGGTTGCGTTATTTTAGTTCCATGCTGCTTTTTTGATGAGCTTAAAGTAAAAGTACCTATCTGAACATTAAAAT
Organism: Chrysodeixis includens; assembly: GCA_941860345.1. Lineage (NCBI taxonomy): Eukaryota > Metazoa > Arthropoda > Insecta > Lepidoptera > Noctuidae > Chrysodeixis > Chrysodeixis includens. The sequence continues at coordinate 34,028 of CALNXA010000018.1, forward strand.
AGTTTTTTCCCCATGTAACTTCTTTATCCGGACTGTCCTACTCCTAGCACATGTTACAGCCACCCTAGCCGCCCATCATCAATTCAATTAGCGACGGCATTAACGTCGACAGATTATCGTAGCGAACTAGGCAGCTTTTGAACCATGCACAGATTAATATTTGAATAATCCGATTTCAAGGAATATGTGCGTGTTTGTCTTTGTCAGTCAACTCGTATTGTTTTTGATATACGTCTGTATTAGTGGGATATAAATATATATTAGTTCATGAATATGTTATCCTGGTACTTTCGAGTTTGTGGTCACACTAAAATTATTCGAATGGTTTATCCTACGATTATTAATATTAGGTAATAACATATTAATAAGGTTCTATTTCTGAGGGGAACAAAATAAAGAAAATCGTATTTTAACGCAGAAATCGTTTTTTTTTAAGCTGACAACCCGCTCCGAGTCCTTAGGAAGCACAAATATATTATTGTATGGTAGGCAATTTATCCCGTAATATAAAAATAAAAACATCCAAAAACAAAATATAAATGATTTACAAAAGCGATGCATTTGAAATGAACTCGAGCGGCATTAAACATTCAAAATTCACATTTTCTAATCCAAACGCTATTCCCAATAGCGTTATGATTTATACAGCGGCGTAACATTATACTGATAACTCGCGCGTTGTTTTTCTAGACAAATATGTCCCCTGGTGGGGATAAATATCTGGCAGGGTTGCTTACTGTTTGGTTATTGTGTTGATTTCACTCTCCCCCAGGACCCTTTAGCAGGTTAAACGAGTTAATTACGTTTGAAATAATGACCCGAACAGTCTAAGGTGTAGAAGTTTCGGGTTGGCTGAATAAATTGCTGGATTTTGTTGTTTGTGAATTGTTTTCTTTGGAGTAATAAATTAGTTGAAAGGGTCGATGGTGAAGTTTGTGAAAACAATTAGCTGTCATGAGGCTGAAGTAATTTAAGTCATTACTAATTATAAATACTTGATACTAGCTGCCACCCCTGGCTTTGTTGTTTCAGACATTATTTATATTTTCTTAATCGCAAGAGTCAAAAAAAAATCGTTCATTCTTTTCAGTTGCAGATCGCTCATGTTAAATTATAAGTACTTCTAATCTCTATTTTTAATTTATTTATTGCAAAAACTATACAGGCTTACAATAACAGTACTAACCAAATCGCTTACATGTTTACACTACACTATATAAAATGCCACTATGATGCAATTAATGACTAACAAGCATGCTCAGTCACCGTTGAACGGCAATCTATACCAACATAATCTATCCATCATAAAAATATAGCTGGTACTCGTTCAAATATAAATAATAACGGGCCAGCGTCTAGCTGCCATATTTGATTACTCGTGCAATTCATAAGTACGCGTAGCCACTCGCAATGAGACCACTCCGTGTGTTGGTTTAAAAAATACGCTTCGCACAAAATCACACGCTACTTAGCGTTTTCGAATATTTCATGGGTCTAGCTAGCAAATTAACTTATTTATTTTTAGAAAAAAGAAATGCAACAAATAGGTAGCAGAATAAAAATTGGTTCTCAATAAAATTGGTTCGGTTAGGGTTGGAACGAAGTATTTCTTGCCTTTTTTCATGGCTACAAGTATATGCCAAGGAAAATTTCATCTAGCGGTGAATTTATTACTTTGTAAGTATTTGTAAATATTGCTTGCGGGATACAGTCCTATTTACAACACTCTAAACTTGTTAACTTTAATTTCAAATAATATATTGAATATTCTCCAAATTCAATTCTTCTATCAAAAGCATCTTGATACCAGGGCATCATAAATGCAATAGTGAAACTCCAAAGCTTTACATCGCATTGTAGATGGCATAGCGAGTGGAGGGTTAAACCCAACGCGTGAAGCCGACCATGACGCGTGCGATTGCGTTCATGCGTGCATCACACGTACCTCCCTGTGTTGCTGTGTCCCTGGTAGCGCCTTGCACGCCTCACTGCAGAGATTCTCACTCGTATTTGGTGAAAGAGATAGTTGGTATTATTAAATGGATTGCCTATTCTTGAGTGAATACCATAAAAGTCGAATAAATTAATTGTAAAAGAAAATCTCACCAATCACGATGTCCTTACTACTTTTACTCATAAAATTATTCAACAGTCGAAAATATTGTACACAGATATTACACATTGTGGCCGGCTCTCAAATTTCCCAAAAATATCCATTATCCGAAGCATGCTTTTATGCATCGCATCAAAAGTCATCTCATAATGAAACAAAAAATTCGCCATCCTCTACAGAACAGTCAATCGTACGTCCCTTGAAAGTTAATCAGGAGAGTGGTTCAATAGTTCCGTACGAGACTCGCAGCTGCGCCGGCTTTGTCCCATTTTACTGGGGAGCGCACTACACTGCGTTTTTACGGTATTTACAAGCTTACGAGGTCTTAATCGGGTGAAATGAGGCAAATTAGGCTAATGTCCTCAATGCGATTGCGTTTGTGCAAAGGGTTTTTTATTAAATCCGAATTACTGTTATCTAGATTTTACCGTCTTCTAGATTTTAAAAGTATGGTGTATTATTTTAACTTTAATTTGAAATCAATTATAATTATTAAGTTTCTGTACCTACAGACAGGACTAAATTAAAAATGTCGTAACATCCTGATGATTGCAGGCAGCCGCTGAGAAAACAAGACCTCACGCTGTGGCAGAAGTTAGGTGAGGCCTATTGGCCTACAGACCCAGCTGTGCCCACAGCTGGGCCTGTAGGCATCTATAGCCTGAAAATAGGATACTGATGATGAAAACCAAAAAGCCATTTATTTTATTCCCCATGTATTAAGAAGAATTCCTACTTATTATAACGTTATAAAAGATAAATTATAAAATTTTACTCTAGTGGTAAACACTCCTTTTTTAAATTCATAGTTGTGTGATGATTCGCACGCGTTCTTTGAAACTTAAGTCATCACAAATCTGAAATTTGTACTGCCTCGTGCACGAAGTGCAGGTATAGTCTGAAAAAGAGTAAGTCGAACTACAAAATTACACAATACATGCAACACAATACTTTAAAACTTATCATGTTAGTACTATACTAAACTTCAATGTTTAGTAAAATCTGTTCGTGTCAGTTCGGATGAGATCGTGCAAGTTCGGAATATTTGGGGTGCAATCCGGCTGTCATCCATTAGCCCCATGGCCTCTACTACGTGTGTCGATAAGGTTTTACGGTTGTACTCCGATCACAAATCGTGTAGCAATCGCCCAATATTGACGCTGGGTGCTTCGTATGTAAAATATTACACAAATACTTCGGTATAAAGTTCTGCACTTGAAATTTTCATAGATATTGAAGTCTTTAGAGTCTTATTTATTTTGTAAGCTCTAATAGTGGTAATGGCTTGGTTTACAATACTGAAAAATCTGTAAGACATTTAGCATGTTAAGAAAAATGTAAACATCAGCGAGGTAGACCCAGGAGGAGATGGCGAGATTTCATAGATTCATTTTTTACCGAACTGGTGACTTGTGTCTCTTGAGAGAGACAAGTGAAAGAAGAGTATGGAGGTTTCACCCAGCAGTGGGACAATTTAAGCTAGTAATAGTAATATGAAGTAGACGCTGCACTTAAAGTTAATACGGTTACGATTTTGGATAAAACAAATCGGGACATCTCTGAACACATTACAAACATAGATAATAATGAATCAAATTATTACATAGAAAATTATTTATCTTTTTTTTTAAATTAACTTATATTATTGTTTTCCCAGTTCAGCATTGAAAAAGCCTACGTAAATTTAAAACCACTTGATTTTTACTACTTTCAATAACAAAGAATCGGTCAGAAAAATTTCGTGATACATACCAGAGAATTTTATATTTAAACAAAGATTCAACCCTAAACCGCTCCGGAAAATCATCAATTACAATTTCGTCTAAAGTTTATTTTTAAAAGCTGTCTTACTTATGAATATTCAAATTGTTGTTAAAATAACGCTGCGTCGGTTCACAAAGTAGGTACGTACTGGCAGGTTGTAATCTAAAAGGGTTTCAGTACAGCCACGTTAGACGCGTGGGTTTGTCCCAATTTATGTGGACTGGCTATGCAAACACAGCGTGGTATTTGTGGACCCCTGTTAACAGTTACAGGGTTATTGTTTCATGGCACCAGCCCGTTTAGGGAAGACTCGTCAGTCTTGTTTGTCGTGCGTATTCTTTTCTTTTGCCTAGTGTTAAAGATAATGGTCAATGACCGCTCAAAACAAAATAATCATGGCGCGCCAAAGCTGTGTTTTTCGTAACTAGATGACGTTAGCGTCAAAATAGATCGCGCTATAGTTTTTTACATTGATTTGTTTAAATGTGTTTTTTTGTGTATTAAATAAAAATTCTCATGTGTTGGATTAAAAAAAAACATTAATAACAGGTGTACAAACAACAAGCGATCGAATAATGTTTATCTTCACACCCGATATGGGTTCAAAAAATTCTAGCCAAAAATAAAATTTTAAAACAAAAATTTCACACTAAAATCTAAATGAAAATGTTTCCAAACGTACCAGGATACCATGATGTACGAAGAAGTCAGATATTTGAGTGAGAGAGATGAAACTATACACTCTATATAGCTATCTCTCTTCCCCAGATAGACAGTTGACCTTTTAATACGTCTTGGTACCTCGTCCCTGAGTTACACTTTAAAATATTCCGTCGAAATGTGTGTAGACGAAAGGTATATTTAACTTTTCGACCTAAATAAATACTTCATGTTAGGGCCTGAACTGTAACCCTAGTCTAGATTCAAGTTTATAGCCAAATAACTTTGTTATTTCCACGACGAAACACTTGTTAAGCGGTTCGTGGATGACGGCATAAAATGTTTTGTTAATTAATTGGTTTAACTCGGTTCTGTTGCTTGAATTGTTTAGTTTTGCTTCTTTTGATTTTTTGTAGACCCTATCTGACTACATACAGCCAGGATATAAATTCTTTGTTTTATGATATAAAGACCTTACACTAATTTTACGAAATCATTAATGTCATTAGAAATGTCGTTACGTAGCAGAAAGTGTAGAAACTTAGTAAAATTCTATGAAAAATAGATTTAAATCTTCACAAGTCAAATTTAGCTTAAATTAGCACAAAGTTCAACAACACCTCCACAAAAACACATTAAAATATTCAAGCTAAAAATTCAAAAAATCTAAATTTCAAAACTACGCTGAACAGAAAGCCGCTTGACAATACTGTTTCACGGTTCAGGGCCAGTCAAACACGTTATAAATGGTGGCTGTGCACCACAGCCGGCTTATACAAACAAACCGACCGATCGTTCACTACAAACACGATTTTAGAAAACATATCTTTCAATTCATTGGTTTAGTGATCAAATGAGTGCGAGCCTGTGTTTTCACCGAGTAAACAATGTGCGTTTGTGTTTAACGAGCTGCTATGAATTGGTACAGAATAATAATATACAGTATGAAGTCTTCATACAAACGGGAGCAACGCAAGCTATACCTTTTTTTTTGGTAAGGCTGAGGAATCCTCATGGACATCCACCTCCTTGAGCGAGGAAGCGGGTAGTGTCAGACTCTTACTGACTAAACCTGAACCACCATGCAACGTCTCCCGCGTTTGGTCGGTGCGCGGCAATGCGTTGCAGTTCATCAAGCTATACCTAAACTATCGGATCGTGTCATGACCGTGGCATGATACAGTCGCGAGCATGTCGTGGTCACGAACCCACGGTGGGTTGTTGATGTAATTAAATTCTGTAGGTGAGCAGCCCTATCGCTGATACGTACTGCGCGGCTGTTACTAAACTACGAGTTAAACTACTGTACGTATTTATACTGTGATATTGGTATTGCTGGTTGCGGTACCTATTAACGATTTGATTACTGTGGATAGAACAATTAGTGCGCAGACAAAAGAATGGCGCGTGCACAGGAATAACGCTATGAATGTGCGTACCAATTGTTTAACGGATAATAAGGCCTACGGACACATTGGCATGGCAAAAACACATTAATTTTGCCCCTAGATTTTGTTATCCCAGTGTTGTTGTTGATTTCGAATTTTAAGCAAACAGCAAACAGGTTTAATTTTAATCAGTTGTATACGGACTCCCTGCCCTTTTAGTCAAGTGATATTTCCATGAAAGCAGCAATCGTTACCGTCAATTGATAATGCTCGTACGTATGGGAGTGACAGGGTTAAGTCGCGTGATTTATCAGAACAAACTATCCATTCCATACATTTGACGGAAACGATTGTAGACATACTACTTGACTACATGGGCAGTTCAAAAAATGCAAATAATATAAAAATACGTAGAAACAGTTGACACTTCAGTTAACTAAACCTCCTACGAAAGAAAGGAAAAAAAAGAATTTAAAATGGCGTCATCGCATTAACATTGTTCCAATATCAGTTTCGAGTTAACTAGAAGTATACATATTTGAATACAATCCGCGAGGTCGCGATAACTTCAACTAACGCTCTGTTAGAGAGGTCCGTCTATTAACTATTCAGAGGCTTTAAATAGAATCGAAAACGTGCCAAGTCGGCTGTAGCCTCACCATGTCGAGGCGGACGACGCGAGATGTCATATTATATTAATGCTTGTAGCCGTATTATGGTGCCCTGGTACTTCTTTGCAGAAGATGATTTCGATTTTTTTGAATAGTGGACGCTATCTTATATTAAGTTAATTATTATTTCATGTGTAATCTGATTATTTCGCAGTGTTTTTTAATATATTATGCCTATACTTAAGAAATTGGGTTTTGGTCAAAACATTGTTATCGAAATTGTAGCAATATTGTCAAAGACATATATTTAATTCAGAAACGTTGTTTGGTTACATTCTATTTAAAAGCCAACGAAACACTAATGAAATTTAACCAACAAACAATGATAAAATCTCCCTTTATTTACAAACACAACTTAGAAATAAACTAAAAGGCTAAAATCACTTTTAAATGTTATCTCCTCAGTCTTTTACAACAGTAATAATAATCCGTAAGATTACAGCCATCTATTAATTGCTAATTAACTAATTTCCCTGTCTAAAACTTTCGTTAAAATTAACAAAGAGTAATTTTGATTTCTTCGGCAGCATTAATACGAAATCCTCTCTGACATTAATTCAACAAATTGCCTAAATGAATTGCTATTTTGTTGAAATTGTTTTCCTGGTAGCTGTATTTCTATAATTTTAGGTAAACAGTCGTTTTTCGAAGTTTTGATGTTGTTGTTATTATTACATTCATTCGTAAAAAAAAACATTTATGTGCGAATAAATTATGTTTAGATTAACCTTACTAAAAAGTGCTAAAATTATAACATGTGTTTTACCTATATTATTTGCTTCATTTTGTGAATGAAATATAATTTGATACATATGTTAAAATCTTAGTATATGTATCAAATTATATTTATCAATGACAAGAATAAAATACAGCAGTTTAAAGGACAATATTCATCTTGTACGAGTAAGTCACAATTTTCCTTAAAAAAATACACACAAAATTAAAGTACACCTAAAAATGTACTAAACTAACAAAATACCAAACCGTATCGTATCAAGATCGCTAAAGGAGTTCAGAATAAGCCGCCACATGTTGCATTATGAAGGTAGCGAGGTTGGTTAGCAATAAATTTAAAAATGTATGCCAGAATCGCACTCCTTGGTATTTTATTACGAAGGAACGAGTTCAACTGATATATGGATAAGATTTTCATATTAACATCTTTCCATGTTTAAAGTTCAAGAGGAAATGGGGGTAATGCGATTTATATGGAATCAAGACTGAAGCTCAATTTACATTTCACCTTGTCACGGGAATGGTAATGGTTCGAATTAGGTTTGAGATGTTTGAATTGTTTATCTTCTTTTTTAGAGCAGATTTTCTTCTGGATATCATAAAAAATAACTACATGTTTAAACAAAAATGATATTCCTTAGTACATTCAAAGCTATCTAAGATTTAAAAGCCTTAAAATCACTTGAACTAGGCCCTTCTCATATTATAATACAAAATAAAAAGGTCTTATAAACCTCACTTAATAAACGAACATTGGCATTTCACTTTTGGCACCACCGAAATATCAAAAAGATCCTTTACCCTTCTCAACAGTTAACTCAATTCCCGTACCTAAGGTTTTCTACAAATTTCTATATAATAATATTCCCGAGAAAAGCTATCAGTTATCTATGATGTATCTGCCGCTTTAGACAGGCTTCCAAAAACAGATACCATTAAACAAAGCAATATTATTATATTAGCTAATAATGTTACCACAATACAAGTAGATAGTTGTAATAAAGTGATTTGGGTTGGCATTAATGACGTAATTAGGTACTGAATGTAAGACGTTTGTCTGCGACACGACGTCGGCATAATATTTAGGGTATCTGATGGATCGGTGTGATTCGAAGGACTGTTTATGTTTTGGTCCTTCAGTCCTGGTACCTAACAGGTATTAAGTTAGTAAAAGTAATACGTTGCAAAGAAGCATACAGAGCTAATATAAAACCTGTAGTTTTTGTCAATTTTTACATCTACTGAATTTCATGTCGATGTCCCAATAGTCTCAGGGAAAAGCGATTCCGATTGACAGTCGGACAGACAGTGAAGTAATGTAATTTACGCAGATTATTGCGCGAAATAGAAGTAAATATTACGATAATAACCAGCAAGCTACATAATAATATTAGGTTTATAAATGCATGGTACACATATTAATGAGATTTCTATAATATTTTTAGAAAACTAACATATTTTTATTATATTTTTATTTAAGACTTGGGGGAGGCCTTTGCTCAGCAGTGGGACACAATAGGCTAGGAAAAAAAAAAAAAACATATTTTTTGTCCAAGCCTGTAGTGTCCCACTGCTGGGCAAAGGCTTCTCCATCTTTTGCCAAGTCCTTCCACGATTCTATTTTTCCTCGTTTCGAAGCAGTATTTGTGGTTAAGGACAGGCCAGAAAAAAAAAAACTCAAAATTACTGATAAGTTATGAAAAGTACCAGGATCGCATAAGTAAACAGGAGACAATCTGATAAAGGTCCTTTTCATGTAATCTTGGGTATCATTATATTTCGGGTGATTCATTGATATATTGGCCGAGTCTACTTAATTCCCTTTGACTAATAGACATCTGTTGCATGCCAATGATTTGATTAAATTACCACGGTGTTAACGTGATTAATGTATTCGTTGGTATGATATTTGTATTTAATTTTGGTAAGAGAAAATGATTAACAAACCATAATTTGGCCTTTGGATATTTTTACGTTTTGCTTGATAATAATATAAGAAAGTACAAAACATTTTGAAAGTTTTTACGTTTTTTTTAAGTTTTTTTTTTCGGTGTTTTTAGATTGGAATGATATTATTTTGACTCCGTGCAACTACAGTCAGTAATCAATTGTAACATTTCGAAATTACCAAAAAGTCAACTTGTAATAAATAAAAAGGGTTTTGTTTTTTGGCTAAAATAACTTCAATTATGATTATAAATTATCATTCACGTAAAATACGAGTTTATCTATTTATTGTTATTGAAAAGGTTGTTATTCAGTATCCAGTAACCAGTTGAAAAATGTACTAATGAGTACTATAAATTGTTTTGGTTTCATTGTTTAATTAATTTGCAGGTAAAACAGAATTCAACTTTGAAATAACCTAGATTTCGCAATATCAAATAACAACATTTCAGAGTGAATAAGCTAATTCTATTCTATTTTGATTTTACATTTGCATTGCATGTACAAATGGAAAATTAAAAAAAAACCTGCGTTGCCGCCATTTTGCATTTAAAAGTTTTTCTTATTCAGAATTGAGATTATTAAATTCATCAAAAACCTACTAGGACAACATATGAACTAAAAACTTATAAAACCGTTACGAAGCACCGCTCGCAAAATTAATCTACTTTACCTAAAATCTCTTCTGTGTGTGATAGAGAAAAAGTACCAGGGTAACATGAACCGATGTAGTTCTGCGATAAAAAACCGCTCTATTCGGAGTTTCCGACCCGTAAATTGTTGCTGGCGTCCCCTTTTCTTCTAATACGCGGTTGGTTTGCGATTCCGTGTTATTGTACCGTTCAAAATGTTTGCGGGCATGAATGGGATAAAAATTGCACACTGCCGGGTTTGAGCAGAAATATATTTTTAGTTACCTGTAAAATACGAGAGAACGAAGGTTGTTATGCTTAATCGTATTGTAGAAGTCTCGTAAAGGTGTACTTTCTACTGTTTAGACTCTATTTCTTTTGTATCAAATTAGTGAAAGAGTCTTGTTTGTATGTTCTTATAGTCTGGGTCTAACAGATGAAACTTCTGTACGAAGCGTTCATAAGAAACTTTGTTAATTAAATTTTATACTAAGCTTGTATATTTTACCTTAACATTTAGTGCTCAGTTTAATTTGTATTCTGTGTTCTAAGATGTTCATGTATCTTCTAGAATGGTCTGGAATGTTCTGTGTGTATTTTTATTGCGTTACTCTCAAATTAATATATCTTCTGTTTATACATAAAATATGCCTTTTTTATTTGATTAAGCTATGATTTGCTTGGAAGCAAGATAAAACTCGAAAGAATTAGACCTTTCTTACAAGAGGTAAAGTTAATAAAATGCAAATAACTCATTAAATACATTTATTTATCGCCATTAAGAACGTGACATCCAATGACAATGTTAATATGTTACATATATTCATATAATGCAATATTAAACTAACAAACATATGTATCACAGAATATTTTGATAGTTTTCAAAATTGACCAATATTTATACAATGTGGACGATCACTAATAAAACCAATATACAAAAGTCACGTGGAAAATAAAATACAAATTAACATTAATTTTAAGTGAATTGGGAGTATTGACTTACTTTCAAATTCCATTATTAAATAACATTCAATTTAAAACAAATGTGCAATAAATGAAAAAACATTTTTCGGTTTATTGAAAATAGTTTATTTGCTTAAATTAAATGATTCACATTACTTAGTTTACACAGCATTCACATTTTACAAATATAAATGTTCACAAATACATGTAATTATTTTAATTAAAATTTCCTTTGAGTTCAAATGAAGAGCACGGCGAACGCGTATTTAAACGTATCGTACTAATGAGCATAACATTATTAAATATGAATATATAATTAAAACATCTCCCAATTACTTAAAATTTCAACAAAAACATCGTCAATAGAATTTAGACTTAAATTTAGACATTTTAACTACCTAGCTGTTTTTAATTTTATATACAATTTACACAATAATAACTTTATTTATAGGGTTGGCACGACGAGTGACAGAGGGGTGCTAGCATTTGAATGTTTGATACAAGTAAACGGCTCTTCGTTTTCATGATGTCCTAGTACCTACGTTAGACACAACTTACGGTGTTAACAAGAGAATTTCTTGAATAAATAAAGTTTGCGCGGCCCATGTTGCTCCATAACTTGTGATAAGTATTCTGTTTTAAACTTGTTTAAAGAATGTTGAAGAAACTAGTTGTCTGGATCGTGAACTATGTAATAGAAGGTTAAATATTCTCTCGACTGAATTCTAGTCGCGTTTTAAATACCTTTTCATAATTTCATACAAAATGTACGCTTTTTGAAATTAATTTTATCGTTTTAGTACTAGTTTTTTCATTTACAGTTCCAATAATGAACTTTTTAGAAAAAAACTGTGCTTATATGGCACCTTTAATATATAACTCTCTGCCAAAAGGAATGACTGATCTGCCGTATGAAAAGTTCTGTGTTACCTTGCGAAAATGGTTAGTTGAGGAGAGCTTCTATAGTCTCAAAGACTTCTTAAATAAGAGCACGTGTCGATTTGGTGCCCACTAAATTTCTGATTAGTCCTGGTTTTTTTGTATCTTTTCTCCAAATACGTTTGTACCTAGTTTATAAGTTAATTATGATTTTGTATACCCTTTATGAGGGTGAAATATGTATATCTGTACTATACCTCCAAAAATGTAACATCTTTTGTACCACCATATTTCAAACAAATAAATGATTTATTATTATATAATAAATTACCAATAACTTTTATTGCCAAACAATTATGATACCTTTTTTAATCTCAATTGTCGATTCGTTTTGTGCTCTTTAATAATTCCGATAAATACGTTAAAAACTAATAAAGCAAAACCTTTGCCTATTTTACCGCCATAATTGTAGTTAACGTTAAGATTCTGTAAAAAAACTGTCTTTCTATTAAGATGTTATTAAATGGATTTCGAACGTTGCTAGTTTTGATGGACTTTATGTTAAATTTTCAATATACGTGGGTATTTTTAACATTTATCAGAATGTCAAAATTTCTAAAGCATTGTGAAGAAGTAAATCTGTTACAATTTGTTAGAATCATTTGGTACCATTGTACTTAAAGTGTCACGCGTCGACCTCGTCCCGACGTGTGACTCTGAATGCCGATAGAAATCAAATTCATGCCTTCATTAGTGTCCTTGTAGGCGCTTTTTATAGAACGTACAATTGAGATCTGGGTACCAGGGCGTAAGATATCGTAACAAGTAAGGAATAACGCGAGTAACAATTTCAAATACGTCTTATTCCATGAATTAATTAAAATTGTACCTACATTCTTACGATATCAAAATGATATTCAATAAAGTTTTTTTGAAATGGAAATCACAATAAGCTTGTATTTTGCTTAATAAAAACTAGCATGTTTACTTAAAAAGATAGATAGATATAATGAATATAGGCTAGCCATTACGTAGAAATCAGAAGTTTCATTAGCAATGGTCTGAATATTAAGTTTTCTTTGTAAAAGCTGACTGTATTTCCAAAATAAAGACTAGGGAAACATGTAATCTGGCCTGTCCCGCGCCGTCACGTGCACCCGTTCCACGCCGCGTCAGTCGTTTTTAAATCACATTACGTTCGGGATTGTTCGGTTTCATGAATTTTGATGACGTCACTACAGTTTTGCGCGCGAATCTGAGTTTTGCAGCCGACCATGTGAAATATTGAAATTAGTGTTTTTTATTAGTCAAATGGAAATAAAGGATTTTGTTTATATTGTTTAATATTTTCAGAATTTATAGTCGAGGGCTATATTTGTGACTTTTTTTTACTTGTGCCTGGTTAAGACGTAAACGAGCGGTTTAAATGTATAAAACATTAAAATGCTAGGGATAGAATTTGAGTGATTTAACTATTATATTATGCCTAGAATTTGGCACAAAAATAATGCAACACTATTTACAATAGAAGAGTTTAGGAACGTCAGGGCACGAGGAAAAGATTAAATAGAAATATTTAATAAAGTCAAAGATAAAAAAAAATGAAAAACTACACGACTGATGAATTTTCGGAAAATTCACGATAAACGGATAAATACTTTTTGGATTTCAATTGTTGATCGTCAATTATGCAGTTTAAAAAATAACACATACTTGAGCATCTTCATATTTTATAATTTATTACTGTTATCTTACTCTCAGATTGCTTAGAATCGTTGTCCAATAATTAATTAGATAAAAGTAAAGAAGAAATAATAAAGAATATATCAGAATTGTATTTATTTGTACTTGAAAAGATTAAAACAAACATTTATGTAGTATTTACGACACAGATCTTAAGCAATTCGAAAGCATTTGATTTTATTCTTATTGGTTGAAATATTTGTTTCAGATGACGTCATCGACCACAGACTTACAATGCAGCACTCATTCTTACAGAAATCACACGAAAAGTTCCTTTACATTCTTTTACTCTGGCAAGTATAAACAATTACAAGGATACAAAAATAAGCAAAGAGTACAAAGTAATAAATTCGTTGCATAAAACTAAACAACGTACAAACAATTCATATAACATGTATTCTAACAACAATTTGACAGTTCCGTGTTGACAGCTCACGGCAAGATGGCGGCCATACAAAAGTACAAACTCGAAATATCACAGGGAAATGTAAATAGGGCGCTTAGGAATATACTACGTACCACAGCGTGTTTAGACAGCTTACTTGTCGGGATGGCCACTGGAGATAATAAATAAAATAGTAGCACTAAGTTCCTTATGAATATTCCAACATTTCCACCTCGAGAATGCACGGGCACAAACTACAAAGTACCAGGATTAACATAAATTCCAGGCGGTAATCTTCGGTCATCCAAAGAAGTTTATGTACTACAAAAACATTATCCTTAGGCATGCGCACAAATTATGTAGTGGAGCATGTCAACGCGACCGGTTGAAACTCCCGCAACCAATACACGGGCGAGATTAAGCGAGTTACTATTCCCCACGAACATAAACTTTACTCGGTACGTAGTTATATAAGTTATCTGTGTAGTCTAACTGTAAACCGATGTACTTAGCGTATAGCCTTAAACTTAATGCTGCAACTTATACGAACTAACGGTTAAGTTAAACGCTTAACTGTCAACACGACACTTCCAGCCTTAGACTGTACATTACATTAACTTAATCGTATTCGCATCAGCCCCTTTCCAACATATGTAAATATTACAAATTTTTATTCTTTTGTGACATAAAACATCGAAATTCAGTGCTTGCTATTTATAGAATAATTGATTTTATAATAATATTTAATTTTTTACGACATTTTTTATTACAATTATCACGTTACGTAGCTATATTCTGTCATTTTTACAATATCTTCTTATACCAAATATTTATACGGCCTTGATAAATATTCTCTTTGTAATATTGTGTCTTGAACCCTCACAGACCTATATTAACTGAGCAATACTTTCGTACCTATCTAGTAAACCATTTACAAAGGAATTCTTGAGCGAAAACATGCACAGAACTTGAAACTCCAATTCCTTCTGTTGTATTATATCCCACCCCCTATGAAAAGATACTCGACATCAAATATAAACGTGATAACAGAAAACAGCGCGTTATTGCGAGTAAAACAGTACGGTCAAAGTGCTCTAAAAGCTTATTGGGCCTGACAAAAGGATTCAAGGCTCGAATTCCCAGCACCGTTGCAAAAGCTGTAACGGACCGTCGGACGGTGTAAACTCAAATATACATATTTGAAATGTAACGTTTTACTCTGTTGTAGTCGTGTTACCCTGGTACTATTTTTGTGAATGCGACATATTTTGTTAGTTTTTGTTTTGCAACAGTTTTCCATTATAACGGAACTGAAATGAATAAACAAACAATTTTAAATATTCTCTTATTCCATATTTAGAATCATGTGTACGAGTACGTTACATAGTTTTTTTTTAACGTTTGTTTGACTTTTTTATAATCTGCATACAACTCGTCTATTTGAGTTCAAACAATTTAAAAAATTAAATTAAACGACACGCTATTTGATGAAACTTGAGTTTAATATTAAACTCAATTGAGAATTAAACTAGTAATAGTGTTTAAATGCTCTTCAATTTATCTCCGAATGAAAATCTCTGCATAACGAAAACAATTGTTTTACTTATTTTGCTCAACTTTTGTGAAACCATATTAAGCTTTTAGTTACTTGGCCGTGAAAATAAATGTTGACGAGGAATGGTAATGTCGAGTAAAATGTTCAGATAATGCTACTTAACAGGTAAATTACATTATTGTTGTTGAATGTTTAATTCGAATCGAAACCAAACGAAAGCGCTTTACATCGCAGCCATTTTGTAATTCTTACATAAACGACAGAAATATAGCTACGAAATAATACAAATGTTTACACGCCAAAAGAGATTCGCATTTGATTGTACTATGTACCAGGCTTTCATAAATATTGGATGGTGAACGGAAATAAAAGATCGCTGAATGCTCCTTCGATTGTTCGTATTATGTATTTACAGGAATACAATTGATATGGACTCTTTGATGCTCTGTGTATGGTATGAAAAATGTATGTATCGTACATACATTTTTCATATTATACATATTCATAATTTGCTCTTTGAATATTTTACTTACGATGTAGATAGAGAAAACAGAAGTACTTAAATGTAATTCCAAGGTACTTTAGTTGGAAGAAAATGCGGACTAAGAAATCACCAGCTCACTGTAATGATGTTTTTCCTGTAAATGACAATTGCTATCATCAAGTAAGTACCCTAAGTAGGCACTGAGGGGTATTTTCAGTAGCGTTTATGGTATTCAAGCTAGCAACGTCTGAGTCCGTACATAATTGTGCTATTTACAACTAGTCGAGACGTTTTACACCGTAAAGTGATCTCGCAGCAATCTGAGAAAACCAGCTAGGAAAAATCATCGTTTTTACACGATGATAGAACTTTTACACAAAAAGACATAAAAAAAAGATAAAATTGTTAATTGTTCATCCAGCAATCCTTTAACTTTAATTTGGTTTAGTAGCAAAATATGTTTTATTTCAATCACGTATCTAGCTCTCAACTTGGCGTGTAAAAACAGTACGTGATAAAATTCATATCTAACTAACCTAGATGCTTGACACTTAAGCTGTTACCTACAGCTTCGATTAAACTTCACTCAAGGCACTGTATTTAGAAAATATATGTACTGAGATGCACAATGCTAGTATCAGTACTGTTGCTTCGAACGCCGCAGAATCGGAACCTGTGAACAAAGTAATTCCAGTTAGTTCATTGTGTGCTGCGGTTTGGGAATCTAGGTGAGTGGTCTTTGACCGGGTGGAATGTGAATTACTGCAGGTAGACTTAATTAACTGCAGTCACTTATATAAATAGCCTGAGCCTGTGCTGTGAGCTCGGGAAACTGGACTGTTGATCTTGTTGAAGCGAGATAGTGTGGTGCTATGTAATGTGCTATCTCGTTTTCACTATCACAATAGTCCTGATTTAGAAGGTATTGTAAGCACGTTAAACGGGTGATTTCGAGTACGCTTGCTTAACGAAGGATCTCTTTAATTAAAAATTCCTGTAGTTTACTTCGAAACTGTAGAAGCTTAATCTATAAACCCCTCGCTACGGGAGGGATTTATAGAAACCGAACGCCAAAACATTCGCAGATGACATGCACATGTTTCCTGCACTTAATTGGTTCTGAGTCTCTTTGTGTGGAGTTTCAAACAATCGACACCAATTCCTTCCGCGTCAACAGAGCGGACATGACGTAAAATTTTTAGCATTGTTACTTCAACTGTTTTAGATCGTTTTTGTTTATAAATATCATAATTGTATAGGGTGTGTTCGGCGTGTTTTACTAAATTTAAAACATCAATGGAGAAATTTTGGCTTATATTCTTGTTAGTACAGCAACAAATCATTTGATTTGAATCGACATCTCTAGGGTTTTCTTGTTCAATGATACGTAAAACATTCGGGCTATTAACTTTCTTTGATAATGGAACAAACCATCCAACCAATAACAGATTTGTTATCGAATACAGAATTCGAGGTATACGAAAATCATGTGCGTTCATGTCGGCACGTAAATGCCGCTACTCCATTGAGTGTCCATTTGAGCAAGAAATTGCACATGGCCCGGTAAAGCTCTTTGATATTGTCGAATTTAATGCCGAATCAAAAATGCCAACTATTATGTTCCATTAAAAATGTAAAGTTATGAATTGTGCGTCGCAACTTCGCCAATGGAATTGCTAGTCCGCGTGAAAAGGCTGCCTCATTTCGTTATACAAATTCTTTTTTATTCCGATTTTATAATAAAGTACGCGTGACTGGATGAAAAAGAAGGATTTTTGGGGAAATTATTTTTGGGACCCTTTCTAAATGTCTTTGTTACGAAATTCTGGACTAACATTTTTTGTTTTATTTTCATCAAGGATATATACTCGTATAGATATCTATGTATATAGAACTGGTATGTATCTGTTTGTTATCATTTTCACACGTCACAAGAATATTACTCTAAAACTAATTTAAACTGTATGTGCCAAATGTATTAACGATAAATAGGTAAACTCGAGTTGGCTTGGTATCTCACGAGTTCCCGAAATAGTTTGGAACCCATTCACTAACCCGAACAGACTCCAAAACTTATCGCTATCCGAGAGACCCTTCGGAAAATTAGACAAATAACCCTTACGGGAATTAAGTGGTTTCTAGCGAAATCCTGGAACGGAATGCAAGTCATCTCCGCGATGTCTTAATTACAAGTACCAGGGTAGCATAGCTTGTTAATTAGTAGACAGATGGCATATGCATAAAGATATGGAAATTAGATGAGAGAAAACTTTTTATAATTTAAATGAAGTTTGAATTTGTTTAATGAGGTTTTTTTAAAAAAAATTGAGAACATGAGACATGAAGTAACTCTGCTTGTTCAGTATTAAGTTTAGATCTGTAGTTATTTAGAGTAACTAGAATAGGGATGATGACTGGGCACGAAAGGTAAAAATCTAATTAGTCCGATCTATAGATAATTAAAAAAGGTAATTAGATACGTTTTTTTTGCGTTTATCTAAACAATAAAAAAATATCAAAGATTCTCCTTTTAAGTAGATAATTTTAGGAAAAGGGGCTTGTGAAGTAAGGCATTTGCATAAATTGTTCGAAACGCACGTAACTTTCATTGACTATACTTTGGTCAATTTTTGTTTTCAGGACAAAATAAATAAATGTATGTATCAAATATTATTCATTAAACCATATGACGGACCATAAAAAAAGTTGTTATCATCCTTACTAAGAACTCTGGGACACAATATGCACCACAACGTTAAAAAAAGTAGTTAAAATAATTTTCATTTAACATTCTTGTTGAAGCAATGTTAAAGTCGAGGACGTACGTAAGTAGCTAGTATCAACTATAAATAATACTACGTTCATTCGTAAGTAACATACCTAAGTTCTATAAACGTAATAAATACTTCAACAGTGTCACTTTGTAAGTTCAATAAAAACGAAAATTCTTATTTTATTCAATTTTGGGATTTAACTTTAGTTTTAGCTGCCAAACTATGGCCGAGTTTGAAACTACGTGCCTTGAAAGGTAATTTCACTGAAATATTTTTTTTTGTTTTCAAAAGCAAATTCGAATATTGATTTTCTTTGCCACACGCATGACAGACATGTCGAAAGATTTGAAAGGTTCATGGAATTTGAATAAAAAGAATAAAGCTAGGATTTGACGATATCCATTTATTTGTTAATCTCTTAGCCATCGACAGCTATTGTCCGTGGCCTGTTTTATACTGAATGTTTAAATGAAGACTAGGAACAAAACCGTCACCTAAAATGTTTGGTCTGTCAATAAAACCTTATACTATTTTGACGGCTTTTGTCGTTAATACATATTTAAGCTAGTTTTATTGGCTTATTTCAGCGTTTCGTAATCATATAAATCGACCGTACAATATTGAAATAGCTACATCATTTCGTTTTATCGAATTACTCAAATATGTATTAGTGAAATGACTAATCATCAGTCATGTGACATTTATAGTTAAACGTTATTTTTATTACCAACAGCAATTTCCTAAAACTACATCCCTTTTTGGTAAGATGGAGGGAACAAAATTAATGATTTACCTGCAGCAGTAAACATAGAGAGATGCGGCGACCGCGCGATCACGAGGGTTGCGTTCGTGACTCTCGTGTACGGAGGCCAGGTCGGCTGCGTGGCCTCACAGCGTAAGGCCATGAAGCCTTTGACTGAGGCCACCCGCAGCCGCAGGGACCGCCAGCTCGACCGCAGCCCGAAGTTGTTGGCTGACGACACTTGAGTGTTGTTCACCATCCACGGTTCTGTCTGTTGACAAAGATACAGCATTTATTTTTATATTTTTTGTTTTCATCACACAAACATTTTTCTTGGGCGGAGAGCAAACCTACAATCTGTGATATAGCAGTCAGAGCCACTAACCACGAGACCAACAGGGCAGTAATTTATTTATGTACAGAATAAGAAGGATCATTCAAAAATTTTATGCACGAGTATGTTCACACCTTACAGCTCTTTCTACATCGTAGTAAGAAGACAAAACCAAATGAAAATCACAGTGGCATATTTTCTGTTAAAGAATACCTAGAGCCACTTTTAGATTCCATTATCGGACCCGCGCGCACGAATAGTAACATATGTGACTTTGCCTGAAATCTGACATAAATATGTAAGGTTTTGGCAAAATATCAAAAATCAAATACAAAGTTAACAAATAAAACTAGAAAAGCTTCAACGTATGTTTATTTGGCTTGAAGACAGTTTTTTAGTTATAAAAGGCATTAACATCATTGATATAACGTAGATATAGCTTGTTCTATTGCTTAGTAAAGAGAGAATAGTCGTCAAGAGGCCATTTCTTTTAAAACAATGACGTCACTTGACATTTAGGCCGGCCGCCCACTAATGGGACGATAAAAGATAACATCCGATTTTAACGAGATAAATTATCAGGCATAAATATTTGAGGCGTGAATAAAGCAAAAAGAAAAATAGCCACATACCGCAAGTTTGTTTTTTTGTATAAAAACAAAATAATCAATAAAGAATTGTGACGTAATTATAGAGCTATATCGATTTGAGGCTCATTAAGGCAAACTTAGAAATACGAGGTGAGTTACCTTGCCAGGAATTATATATCACTTCTGACACCAGACCTATACGACTCCGCAATGTAAAGCAAGTCGCACGCATTTCTCGCAACATTTAAATGAGGCTGCACTCTTTTTCATTAAAGCCACAAACAGATATTGGACTCACCTTTTCTGCTCTTCCATCTATGAACCACACGATGTTGGCAGGCGGCATCGCCGGCTGCGTCGTGCAGTTCAGGATGACATCTTCACCTAGCTGCACAGTGCCGGGCACGCCCATTATCACTGGGTCTTCCTTCAACGTCACTGTGTACAGAAAAGAAGTATGAATGACAGTGATAGTCGATAAGATGTAACTTCTTTAATGTTATGGTGGCCTGGTACTTTCGACGCGTAATGATTGTACTATAATAAGTTTTTTTATTTAAAAACGACCCTTGTGGTAAAAAGAAATGAAACTTTGTGTCGCGGGGGGTTGTACAGGTATTCAATTCACATGCACAAACATACCCCATACTAATAAGAGTGTAATTTCATCAATGATGCCAGTTACTTCGTGCAGAACTGGACATAAAACAAACCATATTTAGCAAACAAAAAATGTAACACATTAACATACAAAAAATCTTTTCAAGTCAAGGTAAGTATGTTTTAAGGCCCAGTGGTCAGAACTGGAGCGCTGCGAATAAAAAACGGCTCAAAATGCTGTAAAGGGTGCTGAGAATGTCGACTATGTATTCAAAAGCACTTTTCTGTATTCACGAACATAAGCGGTCAAAAATAAACAAAGTATACATTTGCACTCAAAGTTGAATAGAATGTGGAAGTAATGGTTGCTTCATTTACGGTCAGCTGTAAATAAGACCGGTTGATGAGGGGATTAATTTTAATACCAGTTTAATATAAGTATGGAATTTACTCTGTCATGAAATACGAATAAAATCGGTTGCTCCTACTCTAAATGCTCCATGTTTCTCTGTTGACCTAGTACTTTTTAGTAATAGGTTATCATACCAGCATGGATTATGAGCTGTCATGGTAATGATAATGAGTCCTAATATACAAAAGCAGTAATATCTACTGGTAAGGCTGTTAATCTGTCAAGTCAGAGGTCATGGGCTCAAATCCCTGTACGCACTAACGTCTTTTCGAATTCATTCACTTACGTATTAAAAAGTAATTTTACTTGCTAAATTCGGTGAAGTAAACCAGCAAACCTGAGGAATTTTCAATGGTATGCTAAGCCTCGCCATAGGCCTACGGGCGGTTTAGAAACTGCGACACTAGGTTGTTAACCAAGCGTATGACACTTAAAAGGTAGGGATCCGAAAAATTATATCCTTGTAATAAACTCCACAAAATGATACTCACCAGCTACTGTTAAATTCTTAGTCTGCTTGACGACAGCAAACCTCGGGCCTTCGGTAGACACCTCACAGGTGAACGACAGCCTCGTGTTGTAGTTTCTCGGCAGCACCACGCTGATGGTGCAGCTGTGGAGGTTGCAGTTACCCCGGGAGACACCTCCCGCTGTGGAGTTGAAGGTTCTCGTTGGAGGCTGTAGACAAAGGATAAGTTTAAAATATCGGGAGAATAGGGTAACATTAATAATGATCGTACAGAATTTTATTCTTTGTAACTTTGACTATACAGCTACTTGCCGGGGCTGCGGGAGGTTCGTGAGGGTTACCGCTCGCCCGGCACCCAAAGGGCTCCAGAAGAAACATAGTGGGTTTTAGTCAGTAAAAGTCTGACTATAAAGCTAATTCAAAACTGAAATTTTGATGAATTTCATTGTGTATTTTGGACGTATGTGTGTGTCGGATATAAAGAATAGCGCCACCCCATATCCTCCACTGGGTGTCGTAAAAAGCGACTAATGGACCTTAAGACCTAGTGCACTGTACCAAGCACCTTGGGTCACCCGAATGGTGGCGGGTAAACAACCAACAATCGCATTCCCAAAGAGGGTTAGTGTCAGGCAGGGCGGCCGACTATAAAACCATAGTCAAATCCATAGCAACACGTTTAGCAAAAAAACATGTTGCGCCGACCCCAAGTAAAATGGGATAAGGGCAGGAAGATGATGATTTTGGACGTATGTGTGAATGAATACATGTGTATTTTGTAATTGTTTGAAAACACGCAATTAGGGTTCCGTTTCCTCGAAAGGGATAACTTTTCTAGGGTCGTTTCCTCGTGTGTCCGTCGAACTGTCAGTAAAAAACCCTATTTCTCAGAAACACGAAAACGTTCTAAACTGGAATTTATATCAAATACTACCTACCTTCCCAAGTTCCTATTGAATTAGTGTTATAGTGGTTTTGAGGTCAATAAACCTAATAAATATTTAAATAATGTATTAATTGTAGTGCACAGTTCTTTGTGTACCTATTAATATTTTTGAGTTTATAATGTTCGGTTTTACTTATTGATGGTGTGCATATTATGGATATACTGTACGTTAAACATATTTATATTTTGAGGGAGTAAATGACACTAAAGAAAATCGCAAAAATGTCAACAAAATCTCATACATCTACAGAATTGAGTGACAGTATAGGTAATGTATTAAAGAAAAACATATTCAGGTCTACTGTCTCGCTAGAAACAAAACAGCTGTGTAATAAAACAAAATTAGACTTCTAAGTCAACGCTGTCTAAAGATACAACCGTTTACGCCGCAAATTTTCACCACTCACAAGGAAATCGAAACCTATGGGATACTTCTTGTGAACTTAAAATACACGGATGGAGGAAAAAAATCTAAAATGTATTTTTTTTGTAAAGTCATGTGTTAAAAAATGTAATAACTACTTTATAATGGAGATTTGTTTTTCTTTATTTAGATTGCTTGTTCATAAGCCACAACGTCACGAGTCAGACTCGCACTTGACCGGTTTTCTCTTTTTGATGGGCATAGAAATCTGGAGTGCTCTTTACACAATTTTATTACTCAAGCTCCCAGTAACACTTGATCTTCAGACACCGTAAACTGTATTAGGAAAAACTTATTCTTGTGGTATCTTTTGGTGTGGGTCTTTAATGCGACTAAATCACACATTAAAAGTTCAGAAATTAAGAGAAAATTTAGCTAAAACACATTTTACTATCTCTGATCACAAAGGCTAGGTCCCAACTTAATTAACCTGTGTTTACGTTAATTAATAATATTAATATACATCTACCACATGAACGGTAATATTCTAAACAAATCCCCTTTCCTAATATTACCGTTAACAACACACCTACGTATACACGCCGATGTTTTTTTTTTCATTAGGATCTCACATTTCTGCCATTAAAGCAATATTCGAGGGATTTGTAATGCGATTTATTTTCCAAGCACTTTCGAGCTACTTAAAAGGTTTGGCTACGTACTCGTATATAATAGGTACCTTTTTTGTGACTGTATTTTGTTTTTTTCTTTGCTAATGGAATTTGTTGAATGTGTGCGTGTGAAATGTCACCGGGCGCAGGTGATTGTGACAGATAGGTCCCGAGTTAATATACTCTGTCCTGTCTATTCCGAAACGTATAAGTGTTTTACATAACATGAATAAGTAGTTTCATGTAAATTGTTTCTACTACTGAAAACGTAGAATGGTTTAAAAGTAATATTTATCTTTTTGCGTGGTTTTTAAAGCTTTGAAGTGAATTGTTCAGTTATGAGAAAATTATTTTATATACAAATAGGAAAATGGATCACTATACAAGTGTTAAAGGCTTAATAAAATCGAGCTATTAAAATAAATACAACGATATCACTTTTTACTTGAAAACATACTTTACAAAATACAAAAGTTTACCACTACTTGTTTTACAAAACATGGCGTTGCATTACACTTTATTAGGACTTATAGGTACGGCATCTCTTAGACCATCTGTATCGATTTTTATTCTAACTCAAAATCTAAGAACTTTCAGACACCACAATAACACTACATCCACCCACCTGTTGTCCTGGTGTGAATCTGAATATTTCGTTGCTGCCCCTGTACCACTTGACTGAGTGCAGATCCGGGTCGCCCGGCTCGCTGACGTAGTGACAGACCAGGCTAGCCTCCTGGTGCGGGTCGCCGTACTGCGGCACCTCCAGGAACGTGATGTTGTGGGCCGTGGCTATCACTGGACAACGGAAAATGAGACTTAATTGAGTAGGAACAAGGTTGGTAATCGATTTGGCGAAGATTTTAGTTTTGGCCTTCAAAAGATTTCAGAATAAAATTTTGTCAGTTGTTCTAATAAACATTTTTGATAATCAACAGTATCTTGATTATCACTGCAAACAATCTTGTCGTCTGTAATAGTAAATACGTAGTAATAGAAACTTCAAAACTGATAACATCTTAAAGTGACATCGGCTATACATGAGCAAAAGTTTACGCTTACACAGCTGAATATCAAACGGAGAATCTACAAACCGCCTTCAAACAAAGCAGTTAAGACTAATAAGGACTTTAAATGTCTTTTAAATATAGAAGAACAGCAAGGAGGCTCCATTCCATAACATTACTTCCTATTAAAGTGAACCGAGTTACAGAACCCATAGCTTTTTACGATACACTCGCAGCGACAGAGAAAATTACTGCACAACAAGCAAGCAAAACCATTGAACAGATTCCGCTATTCGATAACATTGTGCAATGTACAAGTTGCACTAACTTTGTAGGTTTTTGTTAAGCTTGCGCGCATATTAAGAAGTTTCGAACTAATTTTGCACGATGTACACAATATTGTACAAAATGTTACAGGTTTAGTTAGTAGCTGTTTGTTGTTCTGTTATCGATTCGAAAGCGATGTCTGTTTTGTTTTTGTTGTTACTACTTGTTACTAGGTGGAATAAGAAAGAACCTATTCTGCCGTGGTAATCGAAAGGGCAGTAAGTCGAAGGTGGCCATTTTTTTTTTATTGCTGATTTGGAATGTACGTCAAACGATCTTTCTTCCTATCTGGGTTTCATACTTCTACGTATATTAGAAATGCATTTTATTTTTTGATAAAGAGCAGTAAGGACGGTAAGTTAACTTAGTTAACTACGTAAAAGAGCAGTAATTCATTGAATTTCATGGACATACTGCCCTTTTTATTAGTATTTACATATTTCTTAACAAAAGAGCAGTAAATTTCTGACATACTGCTTTTTACGCTAGTATGAACTAATGTTCCAAATGAATTTTACTAGTTACTTCTACAGTATGGAGCTGTACTGCTCTTTTAGGATAGTAATTATAATGAATGTCTCATAAATACACAAATATGAACACAGTATCTTCCTTTACTGCTTTTATAACATGGCAAAAGATAAAATTATAATTTAATCGTTTTGTAAACCAGTAGAGCAGTAAGTGGTTTTTGCGCTACTAGGTACATATTAATGATCAAAAAAACATTCGACATATCGTTTCGAGCGGCTGAGTGATGGTCGTCTGATTGTTTTGTGTCGTTCATCTAGTTCGCGCCATTTTGTGTCGAGTAATTTTGGCGCCAAGTAGGTGTAAGATGAGTAATTATAAATATTGTAAGGAGTCCTTATATTTAATCCTAGCTACCCGCCCTGACTCTGCACGGGTGCTATGCTGATACTAAACAGTAAATATACTTTAGAAAAACTGCGAACGTTGTAAGTATATAAAAACATAGCGGCCCGCTCCAGCTTGACCGCAAATACTACGTCCCGCAATTTTTTAATCTGTAATATCTTCGAAAACATTCATTTAAATCGTATACTGTAAGTTGTTATATAAATCTATATTAATTGAACAATGTATTTAAGGTATTTAATTTGATAAGGATTAATGCTGTATTGGTTTAAATCGCTTCGAAAATTAGCCATTATTTTTCGTAAAAAGTAAATGACAAAAATTATACTGTGGGATTTCCATAAGAGATAGACACATACCATCACGGAGTTTTCTGTAGACCTTTGCAATGTGTACAAAAAATTAGTACATTATTTTGATGAATCTCTTAGGGTTCAACCTGCGTTTGCAAAGTAAGCGCGAAAAAATGTGTTTATTTACGACTTTGCATTAGAATTCTTGAAATTATCAATGGTTCTCTAATTTATTAATCATGTTATTATACGTATAAACTTTCCTCTTGAATCACTCTATGTATAAGAAAAAACCGCATCCAAATCCGTTGTGTAGTTTTAAAGATCGAAGCAAACATACATACAGAGAGACGCGGGAAGCGACTTTGTTTTATACTATGTAGTAATGATTTGTTGTGTGAAATAAATTAATTACCTAAATCTAAAATAAAGCTAATTACTTATTCGTTCAAAATAATAATTGATATCAGAGTTTGTCCTCCTGCTCGCTTGTCACATTCTTGGTGCTCTGAAGTCGTGCATGCCCACCGCGTGTTTTTGGCTCAGTTTTACTATGTGCTCTGATACATCTTCTAATGCTGACACTAAACTTGAGCAATTAAATTAATATTTGCGTTACGCTTTTAATTGTAGTTAATAGGGTAAATCTTCTATCACTTATACACATTAAATACAGTATTAGCTTATACCTAATACACTTTACTCCTTTTTTTGTTTTAGATTAAATAACTACAAAATGAAGCGAATAGACAAAATTATAAATGTGACCATCAATCGAGAAGAATCTACCATAAACATGAATCAATCAGCAACCCCCGTTTTAAAATTTCACAAGTCTTCTCAAAATACCCAGGACTGCCTTAAGCTTTGATAAATAATTATATTTTTAAAGAAGATTTCCGTTTTTAATAAGAATATCTAGCGTTATGCCAAATAACAATACTAATATTGTGGTTCTCTTTGGTTACATTTAATGAATAAAACGAGCTTAGATATTATTTTTAACGGTTTTTTGTTATTTTCCCTACTATTTATACTACATAACATACTTCTTTAAAGAGCAGTAACGTCCTTTACTGTATAGTGAAATAGTCAAAAATATTTTCTAAATCTAAGGTAAAGGGCAGTATAATGCTTGTTTACTGCTGTTTTAAGTAGTAATTTTGAATTTATTATTTGAATTCTGTAAGCAATATAGCAGTTTGAAGTATTACTAAGCAAGAGTGCAGTATCTATGGCAGTTACTGCCCTCTTACCTAAATATTATTTAGAATTAGTTAAGAATATGCTAATAAAGACACGATTTCTTATGTTTTACGACAACCCTTATAAAAATATTAAAAGCAGGTAACTTTACAGTAACAAACACATTTTTCCCTTTCTTTTGATATATAGAACATAAAAATCGAGTGTATAGTTTTATCACAAACGCTCAAATTGTGATAAAAACTTTGCGCGCCGTTTTCTCGAAACCACCTTTTCTGACTTACTGCTATATCAATTACCAGGGCAGTATTGATGTTTAAGTATTGTTGTTATAGTAAAAAAATCTTATGTTTTATTTGGGTAAGGGCTAACATTACTCATAAAAAGCATAATAGACGTATCTAGTAGTAATATGTTAGATAGTAAACATAGAAGCTAAACAGTATGTGTTAATACGAGTACCAGGGTCTCAGGAATGAAAGAGAGTTAATCTTATTACTTTAGCACCTGTTCATGGTAATCTCAATTCAGCACAATTGCGTTGATATCGCACATGACGTGGCAACTATCGCTAAGCCTGTACTTAGCAGATTGCATACTCGACGCTGAAAGCGCTAGATTCCAGAATTAGCATAATACCCCAATTTTGCTGTAGTATGCGATAGCTAACTAATTATAGTCGCGCACTGAATAGGAAAGCGATTTAATAGCGCAGTTGATTGCTCGGCTGAGAACCGTAATGAATTATACTTGTGACTGATTGCATTTCTTCACATATTTGTCACATAATTAGGGGAAGTGTGGTCTTCCTATATTCTGCTGTACCTAAATACCTACTGATACTTTGTAATTCGACGATGTATATTACGTCTGATCATAAATGTTTATCTCATTCAACTTGTAGTATGAAACATGAATACAATTAATTACTCGTATATGTATAAAATAACACTTACTACCGATTTCTGGAAGGCTGATCAATTTAATCTGCTGTCAAAATTAAATCATCTGATCATGACTGTGATTGGTTGACTATAAAACAAATACGTATACCTAATACTTTATACGATGTATATTATAGGCAGTCATCAGACCAGATGACAAATTTAAGCCGGCTGAAAGAAAATTAAATCTGTTTTTATCTAATGTGCATAAGGATACATCGGAAAATGATGTCGTTGATTACATATTTACCAAGACAAAAGAATCGGTATCTATACAGAAAATTAAAATGAAAACAGAAAAACCATATAACGCCTATAAATTAACTGTGAATAAAGACGCCTTAAATATGTTTTTGAGTACAGAAGTCTGGCCCGACGGTGTTACTTGTCGGCGTTTCAGACCATACATAACTACCGTTAAAGTCGACGAATAAATATCAACTAAATAAATAAATATACAAATAAATAATTATCAACTCATAAATATGGATATTCACAACATTAACTTCATATCATTCAATTGTAAAAGTATAAAACGGTCAGTTGATGGCGTCAGGGAACTGTGCGATATCGCTGACATAATTGCGTTGCAAGAGACATGGCTTTTGCCGCATGACCTTCCCTTCCTTGACTCAATTCACGCAGACTTCGGGAGTACCGGTACATCGGCGGTGGACACTGCGGCTGGCATGCTGAGGGGCCGGCCGTATGGTGGAGTTGCGCTGCTATGGCGCAAATCAGTGTTTCAAAATGTGACAGTGTTAACATGTGCAAATTCGCGAATCTCAGCAATACGCGTTGCGATGAAAGACTGTTATGTGTTAGTGCTAAGTGTATACATGCCCGTTGACTGCAGTGAAAACTTACCCGAGTTTACGGACTGCCTAGGCGCTATTAGTGCAATAATACAGGATAATAATGTCGAATCAGTATTTGTGTTAGGTGATTTTAATGCGCATCCTGGTGAAAGTTTTTGTAATGAGCTCCTGAACTTTTCACAAGAGCAAATGTGGATTTGTGCTGATTTAAACTACCTCAATTCACAAGGCGCTTTTACTTTTATTAGTGAGGCACATTGTACTAAGAGGTGGTTGGACCATTGCATTGTTACTCAGGCAGCTGCTCCATGTATAACAGATATATATGTAAAACATGATATCTATTGGTCTGACCACTTTCCGTTAGTAATAAAATGTAATTTTAATGTAGTCTTAAGTAAAACTGAAGTTAATCCCGCACCACGCAATAAAGTATGTTGGGGGGATAGAAATGGATCTCAAATTAACTTATATTATAATTTATGTAACTCTAAGCTAAAAGATGTTGACTTTCCCATAGATTTTCAGCACTGTAGTGGTAAGCATTGTAATTTAAATAGTCATAAGCAAATTATAAACAAATTATATTCTAGTATAATAGATATTTTATCTGAGTCGTCTCGCGCCTCCTATTATGTACCAAACAAAAGTAGTCGTAGAAAGGTGTTGGCTGGATGGA